>JAGDQP010003526.1:70202-93111 GCA_022664845.1 Lepisma saccharinum | reverse complement strand
TCTATCCACTGCTGGATGAAGGCCTCCCCCTTTTCTTTCCACATATCTCGGTCTGCTGATATCCTCATCCATGTAGCTCCCCAAAAACGCTTGATTTCATCTACCCATCTTACATTTGGACGTCGTCTCGGTCGTTTCTTTTCTCTAGGAATCCACTGTAGTACATTTGTCGTCCACCTTCCATCTGTTCGTCTAGCTATGTGACCGGCCCATCTCCACTTCATCTTCTTCGCAGTCTTGATTACATCCTCTACCTTTGTTTGTGCGCGAATCCATTCATTTCTCTTCCTGTCCCTCCTGGTTATTCCTAGCATGCACCTCTCCATTGCTCTTTGTGTGACTCTCAATCTTTGAGTCGTTTGCGCATTCAATGTCCAAGTTTCGCAGCCGTACATCATTACAGGTAAGACACATTGATTATAAACTTTACGCTTCAGACACATTGGAAGTTTGCTTTTGAAAATAAAGTGTAGTCTTCCAAAAGAACTCCACGCCATTTTACATCTTCTATTTATTTCATCAGTCAACTTTGCATTCGATGTTTTAAGCTGGCCTAGGTAAACATACTCATCAACTATGCCTATTGTCTCTCCGTTAATCTTCACTTCTTCCTTCTTTGCAGCATGTTGGTTGTACATTACTTTTGTTTTACTTAAGTTCATTTTAAGGCCTATTTTCGAACTCTCGTTACTCAGTTCTTCCATTCTGGTTTGTAGTTCTTCTGCACTTGAAGCAAACAGGACTATATCATCAGCGAACCGTAGATGATGAAGATATTCGCCATTAATTTTAATTCCAACTTCATCCCAGTTTAAATTCTGGAACACTCTCTCCAGGACCGCACAAAACAGTTTTGGAGAAATTGAATCTCCTTGCCTTACCCCTTTTCCAATTTAAAATTTTTCACTGTCTTGGTGCAGCCTAATGACAGAAGTGGCAGTCGAGTAAATGTTTCGCAGTAACTTGATGTATACACTTTCGATGCCTTGATGTTCAAGTGATTTAAGTACTGCTGACAAGGAGACCGAATCGAAAGCCTTTTCAAAATCTATGAATCCCAAACATAGTGGAAGTTCATATTCATTAGTCCTTTCCATAACTTCATTCAATGTTTGTATGTGGTCCATTGTGCTAAATCCACGACGAAATCCGGCTTGTTCCCTTCCCTGATTAAAATCCAAGTCTCGTTCAATACGATTCAAAATAACTTTGGTGAACATTTTGTATAGGACTGACAGTAAACTAATTGGTCTGTAGTTTTCGACGCGTTCTTTGTCCCCTTTCTTGTACAACAAAATGATAACGGCATTGTTCCAACTTCTGGGTATTTCCATCTTCCTCAAGCACATCGAGAATAATTTAGCAAGTTCCTCTTTCATTTTTTCACCTCCCCATTTAAACATCTCTGCTGTGAGTCCATCTTCTCCTGGTGATTTTCCGTTTGCTGTGGATGACGTATGTCATCTTACTCAAACGGAAAGTCTTTTAATTCATGCTCATTTCGACGTGCCTCTACTTCAGAAATATTTCGGAATTACCTTGTTCCTTTGAGGAATACCTTACGCACTCAAAGCACAACTTTGGAATATGCATTTTCAAATAGATCAGGTTTAAAGCCTTTGACGGTACCACGCCGCATCAGTTTGTTCGTATTCTTAGAAGTATGAAGGTTTAAAGTTCATTTTCCCACGCTTTCGTCACCCTGTAGCTTTTGTCTTGTTTTGGTGTAAGTAATAACCTTCAGAAGTTAGTCGGTGTAGTTCATAAACACCATATATATATATATATATATATATATATATATATATATATGAGCTCCTGCGTAGCCTAGTCGGTAGCGCGCTCGACTTCAGTGCAAGCGGTCCCGGGTTCGATTGCCGATGGGGGCTCAAAATTTTCGGTGTTGACCCAGCATCGTGAGCTGCTGTGAATAAAAGACAGTGGCGATCACAGTGAGAGCTTCGGCACTCCTCTCCCAGTCCCAACCCGTCTGGTCAGCGTGGGAGCAGTAGACAAACTCCCTTCGGGGAGAGGCCTCATCCAGAAGTGTTGAATATGGCTGTGATTTACTATTATGGGTGCCTGAAATGTCCCGGTTTTTCAGTTACAAAATCTAGCAAACTAACCTGGCCTATACAGTATAATGATCATGCATAGGAGTTTAATTGAAAATAAAAAAAGAACGGGGTAAAACATGCATGACTCTTTGCATCACTCAGTAATGTTATAAAAATATTAATTAAATTGCAAATCTGAGAGTTGATTTTATATTAATGATATAATTTAAAATATAGAAACATTATTTGTGAGAACTATTAATATTGTAAATACAGATAGGCCTAGAAGGAATTGGCATGGACGGTCGTGAGTCTATTGCCAACTTAAGGTTTAACATGAAAATGACAAGGGAATTCTGTACCATTTGGAAACGTATGGGCATTTTATAATTTTAAAAACATTTCTTTTTATAAAGAATCTTAGCTTTAAATTTAAAGCGTTTTTCTAAAATGAAGTAGACACGTGAGTATTTTTTTATATTAATCGCGATCAAGGCTAGGAGCTTCTCGACTAAACAGGCATGGGAGCCCTGAAGAGAAGTGCCCAATGTCCCGGTCAGGATTTGATCCCGGACAGTCCAATACGGAATAATAATGGCATCTTGATCGTTTCCAATCCTGCGACTCCACCATTTTCTTACGGTACTTATGGACTGTATGCACTCAGACACGCTAGCGCCTAGAGGAAACCAAGTAGAGAGAAACTGACTTGAGACACTCACCAGCCTTAATTTGTCCAGCCTTTCTGAATCTGGTGACGCGAAAAATTGTTCATATTCCATTCGGATTGCAGTATCTTTCAGCAGCGTTTGGCGATCCCCTACTATCATCAATTATACTTTGTCCAAGGGTTTATGGCGGAAGACCAAGAACTAAAATGAATGCAACAGTGTAGTCAATGAGAGCGACAAATTATTGGGTTACTGATTCTGTGAGTAGGAAAGCATTCATGGAGCACTGTTACCAAATTTCACGTAAAGTAACAACAACGAGAATGCAGTTGCAGTTTTGTCACATTGAGTTGAAACTGCCGAGCGTAGATGCGACAACATTGTAGGCTTTATTTCATACGTGATTTTCACGACTCATGCAGATTCTGGAGAAGCAGACGACAATTTTGTAAGAGGAAAACACGAACAAAAATGAAGCTCTCCGATCGTGTTTGGAGAAATTTCATTGGATATCGCTCGTGCGAAGTATAAGCCTGTGGACAAATTATAGTCACAACGTTAGAAAAAAAAAAAGTTAAACATTTATATATTCGATTCTCTTTGGCAATTCAAAGGAAAAAAAACTATTTTTTTAAACTTCCAGCAAAATACTCTCAACGCTGAAAACGATGGAGATGAACTTTTTTATCTTACATTTCTCGCCGTCTTTCTTGCATTCATCCATCTATCTATCCGTTGGAGATTCTCTTTTTCGAATTATAGTACATCATATTCTGCAACTGTTCAGAGCTTTTTGGGCCAAAGGCACTTTTCCCAATGTGCCACTAGTTCTATTCCCGTTGGGAATTTACAACGAGAGAGAGGGAAGGGAAAAAGGGATTTTTTCTCCTCTGAAATGCTGGAAACTCTGAGACGCGAAAAAAAATAAAGACAGGGGTGAAAGAAGGGGGGAGGGGAAAGTGAACATAGTGAGAGAAAGTTAGGAATTTGTCTCTCCCACACTTTTCCCCAAAATATGCAAACGGTGTTAGGCGTAAAGTGGGCATGTAATTGGTCTCTGGGTCTGGCGTCGCCTCTATTGATTGGTGGAGAAGAAAACGAGGGACGCTAGGGAAAAGAGAGAGAGAGTGGAAAAGGGAAAATCGAGTTATGGGAGTTCGCTCGGGTCCCATCTGGGGAATCCCTCGACTCAGGGCAGCTGGGGAATCCCCCCTGACTCTCGTCCCGCGTCAAAGTTACGAAAATGCAAGAGGATGAGATAGGAGCAACAAGGAACACAGAGGGAGAAAATGAGTATTCTGGGCGTACGTGCGCACGTATATTCATTTGCGGAACTAATTTGGGCCACCCATCCTTCATCCTTTTTTGCCTATGGACTTGCGAATTCCACAATTTTCGGTTCGTGATACCATCTTGTCATAAAGCAATCCCAGGTTCAATTCAAGTCCGTCACTGCATCAATCAGACGTTGCATAATAATCGAAAGCATGTATGATCGATGACCAATCTTCGCTATTACTTGGGAACAGAAGTCTCTGTAACTACGCTTGATAGCGTCGCCCTTCAAGATGGCAGCACTTTGAAAAGAACTATAACGGACGTCACATTGTGTAATTATGTATTACTTGCTGCTGTAGCATATTAACCGACAGACATTGAGTTCCACAATTAATTTTATCGTAAAATTTCTCATCTATTAATGTGTACGTTGCATTTCATCATGGTTAGATTTAAACAGGGTTTTGTCCCATACAGATACGGAGTACATAGCTCTCCTCTAGGGCTAGTGATGAAGTCGAGTACTCAATATGCTAAATACTGCAGGCAAAGTTTATTATTATTATTATTAATATATTATTTTAATAATCACTGGCGTTACAAACCAAAAGGTCCTGAACCTGTCCCAACGCAATCTGTCCACGGTTGGTGAAACTACGTCCACCTGAGTGACGGCCGTGGGGTCAGCACTGCGCGCTACCTTGACCATAAACAGGCGTATCAGAGGATTTCTAGAACAAGTGGTCGCCACGTCTTTATTCACATGACTCCCCAGTTTGCCTCACGACGTTGAGTGAACGCCGAAAAGTGGGGTGCTCCAGCCGGGATTTGAACCCGGGACCACGCGGACTTGAGTGCAAAGCTCTACTAACCACTAGACTATTTATTTATAATTTCTCATTTATGGACATCACTTGAATGGAAATTTACAGTCATTAACTACATTTTCGATGCCAAATCGCAATTTTGTAAGTTCCTGCATTTCAGTTACCGTGACAATGACGGCATCAGGATAAAAAGTACGGACGGCTACAATATTTCAATTGGAAAAAGTCATGGAACTGACTTAGGTTTGTGTCACATTTAGAAAATAAAAAATACTGACAAAACTGGGGGCTACAAGGGGGCTAAGGTTGATTTTATGGGGCTTCAGCCCCTGGGCCCCCATCTAGCGCCGTCTCTGGACAGTGAGTACAAAATGATACTTTCTAATTTATGAAGTCCTAATTCTGAAGTTATATATAGCTACGTATGTATAACATTCGAGGTGTTTACATAGAAGACTGACCTACAGAAACACGAACGGACAAAGAAGCACTACTGTGGTGTAGAACAGCCAACGACACTTTTTGTTTTAACCATCGCATAACTTTTGAATGGATTGAGATATTACGATAAAATTAAGGCAAATTATTTTATTTTATTTTTAACTTTCCTTTACACTTCACTCGCTGCATGTATGCATCTATCTTCTACACACGAAAAAAATTACTTGCTGCCCGAAATTTTGTTGTAAAAATTATCAGAAATTTGACCCCACTCGCAAGACTTACATTTGCATAGCATTTAACACCGTATTAGACTGCAGCCCTGACTTCATCCACCATTTCTTCCTACAGATGGCTGAAGTGGAGAGGAGAACAAAGAGTGCGGTTTCCTTTCATTTTTATATCAGGACAACAACTCTGACTGTTCACCCCATGGGATCCAGTGGTTGGATTGACCATATTCTGGTATTGACACGAACCATGAGAGGAAGCTTCAATACGCATACTGTCTTTTGTTATTTATTGAGGGAAGGGCATGCAGTCACTCGTGTGACTGCTGACTGAGGTCGACGCCCCGGTAAACAACTAATCCTCTATAGCGAAAGTGGAGCCGCTAAGCAACACCAACTGTAATTATTGCATTGTTTGTAATACCTTTCACCCCACGTGGAGTGCACACAGACTTGATCGTTTGACTTTATTCCAATTATCGTTTAACGAAAGTCAATAATTGTTTAACTGCTTTAAAGAAGTGCAATTAATCGTCCTGAGCCCGGTCCGCCCCGAAGAGAAAGCAGTATCGGCACGCCCGGCCCAAAGAAATAGCGGAGCTTGCCCGCCCAAGCCCGGCCCGTGGAGGTCTCTATTAGAGAGAGAGAGAGAGAGAGAGAGAGAGAGAGAGAGAGAGAGAGAGACAGGAATATACGCGAAAAGCACTGACTTGAGAGAGAGAGAGAGGATAGCCCATAAGCGCCGTACTGCATTTAAATCAGTAAATATCCTATAGAAAGGACATCTTTAAATCAGTAAATATCCTATATAAAGGACATCTTCAAAAGGAGGGGGAAAAAGAGCCAAGCCAAAATATAATACTACTCAACTCAGTAAATCCTAATACCTTAAGTAAATCCCTGGCCGATACCTTCTGTATCCTCTACCTAACCCACCCTGGCCTGAGCCAAAGATAATAAAAAACTAAAAATAAATTTAAATTTCATGGTCAGTCGTGGGTTTTCCTTACGTAAATGTAAAAGTATGATTCCCACACACTATTGCTCAAGTTTGACAGGTAGCAATGTACAGTAATATTTTTTCTATGATCTCGTGATTTGCAGGGGCCAAATGTTTTGATAGACCAGATACAGATTTTTCTTCGGTATATTTCACGTCATTGATATTTCATATACACCTGCTCAGTGGAATGCTGGTTGTCCGAAAACAGTATTTTTCTAATGTTTTCTTTTCAATTTTTTGTTTATTTTTTCTTTCTACAATGCGACATACCTGATTTGTACGAATTAACTATTTTTTTTTCTTCTTTCCTGTCAATTCTCACCGTTGATCTTCTAATGTTGCTGTACCATTTTTCCATTTATTACTTTCAATATATGTTTTTGTGTAGCCTAATTCGTATCTTTTCCCTCTTTAAGCCATCTTAATTTGAAATGAGTGATGGTTTCAGTAGGTTTTTCTTTTAACATGTAAAATGGCACCCACGTATCATATAACTTATTGAATTTGAATTTCTTTCAATAGCTGTTGAACGACTACTCGCAATAAAGAACACATCGGTAAAGCAAAAAATATATTCATAAAATATAGAATAAACGCAAAAGAGATATGAAAGAATCCAGTATCAGTGCTAACCAAAGACCCTGCAAGGAGTTACTTTACTATAGCTATCCATGGGAGAAGTAATCCAGAAGATACTGACCCGTATTAAAGGTACCACCACAGCATTCGCCAAGTGTGACAGAAAAAAAAAACTTGTAAGCTCCTGTGAAGAACCTCATCCTTAAATTGGCTTTCTGTTGTATATCATGTGTATGTAGGTAGTGATTCTGACCCCTCCCCGGAGTCACCCCCAAAATTCTCGATCACACCGCCCAAATTGTAAAAATTTTTAAGGTTAAAAAATCGAAAAAAAAAAATCAAAACTCCACTTATATCCTCCCAATTTCGACTTTACACTCCCCCCTAAAAATTCCTGACGAAATCTCTGTGTGTGCAGATGTGACACAAATCTAGTTTGCAGTGTTTTTCTATGAACTGTAGTTTATATTTTATTCCCTGTTGCAATAATTTTACTCTCGTTTATTTTATTTTATTTTATTTACTCTCGTGTGCGCCGACTATCAGTAAAACGTACTAAATTGTACCTTTTGTATGGAAGAGCCACATGTCTGGTTGCACTGATCATTTTGGCCCATTTCAAAGCAATTTGAATTTCTAACATTACAAAAATGAACTTAATATCAGCTGAAAAAGGGTGGCATGGACACGAAGCGAAAAAAAAAATCTGTTTCTTAATTTTGATCTCGATTTCAGGCTGGAGACTTCTCCAGCTTCTCATTTAAAACACGAAAATAAAAAGAAAAATATGCTCAATTTAATACGTGGGCACTCTGCCAACCAGGTGATCAAAGCGGTTTCTCTTGCATATGTAATTGCATCAGTTCCTGGTTAATTAAGTTCTGGTTCCCGAGAAGGAGAGGAGAGGACCACAAGCGATAGAAACAGCGAGCGACAACGACGACGACCGGAAAAATAAAGAGGAGGGCGAGGGAAGGATTCTGTCCTCCTAAACGAACAGTAAGAGGACACCGATCACCTCCTGTTTTAATTTACTTTGTATCATTACTCCTGACTAGTTTCTGGTCGATTTGCTCTTTGATTTAAAAGACTGGTCTCGATTATTTTTAGAAACATTGTCTTTTGAAGACTCTTGCATGTTCAATTGTATCTAGGGAACGGTATGCGAAACTTTCTTGGAATCTTCAATAATATATTCAGAGAACTGACCAAATTCTAACGTGGTTGACGTAGATGAGTTGGAACACTTGTATCAGAGAGATCTTTTTTGCATATCAGAGATGTCAAATTAGAAATTCCTTTCGGCAGGCCTACAGGCTGAGGTAGATTTCGAGCTGTTTTTGATTAAATTTAATGGGGTAAGTGCAGAATAAAAACACTTTAATATACTTTTATTATTTTATTTTCATTATAAAATTATAAATACGGTAACTAATTGCTATGCAAACTTTTTGTTATTAGAACTGAATGCAGTGATATTCCAATTGAAATTAACAGGCCCAATTAAACCCGCCACCTTATATACCCCTAACGAAATATGAGCGCTATCGAGAAACTAGTTATTGATTTATAGATTAATCATCAAGAGCTTTCCAACGTTACCCCCACAAGACATGATTTCAAAAATTTCGAATTTCCACCCCCACCCTCACTCGTACCCCCACAAGCCCTGAATCGCTGCTGTCACCGTAAACTTCTTAGGGAGTATTATAATTTATGCAGACAAAGTTTCCCTATATATATTTTTTTTTTCAAAATTTCAACCCCCTTCCCCAACCACCCTCTTGGGCCGATTTTGCTCATTAACGAACTTAGCCGAGTTATTAAGCCTAGAAACAAGATAATAAAATTTGGTTCAAATATCTTCAAAATTATGGCCGCTAGCGTGTTAATATATATGAGCTCCTGCGTAGCCTAGTCGGTAGCGCGCTCGACTTCAGTGCGAGCGGTCCCGGGTTCGATTCCCGATGGGATCGGTGTTGACCCAGCATCGTGAGGACAATTGGGGAGCTGCTGTGAATAAAAGACAGTGGCGATCACAGTGAGAGCTTCGGCTCTCCTCTCCCAACCCGTCTGGTCAGCGTGGGAATAGTAGACCAACTCCTCCCTTCGGGGAGAGGTCTCATCCACTAGTGGATTGAATATGGCTCTGAATTATATATATATATATATATATATATGACATGGTACCGATCTCAATACGTAGCTTTTCTTTGAAATCTACCTAAAAATTGAGTACTGAATTGTAAATATGAATGCTTGTTATAATTTTTTTTTAAAGGCTACGATCATCTAATCATCATCTTTCTTACAGAGCCAGCTGACCAAAATAATGTTCCACCTCCTAAATCCTGTAACGTTCAGTGAAATTGCAACTGCAAGTCAATACGAGGAGAGAAACGAGAATTTATGCTAAATGATCCTCTTGTTGTCATGTTATTGTCTAAGTCTGTGGCTTACGGAACTCGGAAGTTCATCGCCGCAGTAACAATCGTTCGTAATTGTATTCTATGTTGGTCAAGATAAAGTCAATTTTTATCATGAACATCTAACTCACGAACACCCCTTCTAATATTGTCATCACCACGATGTCTCGGTTTATTCTTTCTTTTCGCTCGTTTCAGCAAGAAAAGAGCGATAGAGTGGAGAGATCTTGTCATTGATAACAGGAACAATCATCAGTTCTATCGAGAAACCTTGTAACTTCTTGTTCACGTTGTTATAGCTACGGGAGAAATAACAGAAAATTGTCATCTCTATTGAAGGTACCATCCCGGCACTCGTCAAGCGGGACTACGATAATCGTTAGAAACCATCAGTGAGGATTGCTGGAGTAGTGAGACTCTAACCTGCGCCACCCCTATAAGACTACGAGGGCTAGGTCCAGCCACATCCACGACTGAATCTGTACGCTACCGCAGCAGTATAAAGATTAAAAATTTCAGGTCTTCATTCGATCCTCAATCTTGCACCACGAAGCTGAAATGGACACTAATACCAAAACGGTCCACTCGCAGCAATTATACAAAGAAAAAAAAAAGTTCTTAGCGAGTAAAAGAGTGGACTCGAGAATGGTCTTGGCAGAGAGAAAAGGATTGGTTCTGGCCCCCTCCCCTCCTTGAAACGAACACAAAAGGCATGACCAAATCTATTCTCATTTGTCTTGTTCCTTGCCAAACATTGATTTTTGGTTCCGCACACCGACATAGGAAAGAAGAGAGAGAGAGAGGCAAAGAGCAGATGAGAGTTGAGGGAGGAGGAAAAAAAAAAGATTTCGGAGGAAAATTCACTACCGTCAAGCCGAATGCAAACGGACGAAAAGTAAACAAGCAATTCATTAGCTCCTCCCGACATTCCCCTACTCCGACACCACTGCCACCTCTGCCGGGTGATTTTTGCTCCTCAAAACGCACGTCACAACTCATTTAGGAGCGGACTCCAGGCGCTCGAATTTTATTAGATTATCATCCACTCCTTATACAGATTATCAAGGACCCTCATCCCCTTCCTCCTCTGATTTGACTCTTTCCCTCTACCCTCTCTGCCCTTAAATTTCTAACGTGTTCAGTCGTTCCCATCAGTCTCTCTTTTTTTGGCAAAGCTTTTTTATTTTTCAAAAAAAAAAAAAAAAACTGAGGTATGCCGCCTATGCAATTCAGTCTATACGGCCCTACCAAGATGAAAAGAAACTTTTGATTATATTTTAGTAAAGCGTGAAAATTTGAACGCCACCGTCAGTTCTAACTAGTTACCCCAAACTCCCTCACCTCGAAAAGTTCACGCTCCGCCACTGAAATAATCACACCATCATCACCCGTGTTTGTTCTCACATCCGGATCTTATTCTAGCGAGGGACGACATTTTGTCTTTTTTCTTCTGCAGTCATCGTAACCTATTTACCGATGCCTTGTCACCTGTACCAATTCTCAGGGGAACAAAAATTTTGCTGGTTAGCCAATTGTGATGTATTCAGGTTCTCTATGTCTGATCTAAAAAGAAAAAAAATATATATCTATCCTTTTTATTAACCTGTTTTCAGTGTTTTCTCTCGACAGTACTCAAACCGTATAATTTGACTGCAGAATAAGAAAGTACGTACGTAATAATGCACATTATTGCAATTGTATTGGAGAGCATTTCGTCCGCATCTCCACCAAACTTGATTTTAGAAATCTTATAACTCTTCAAAATTTCGTTAAATTAGTTTGGTTTCTGGAATTAAGTCGTCCTATCCCCCTTCTATCCCGAGATAGCCAGTTAAACTTAGAAACAGACTGCCCAATTATTGACCTGGCACTTAAGATCGTTTCAAGAGTTCTGGACAGAATTCAAATCAGGACAATGAGGAGGCCAGTGCGTCAAAAATGTTAACTTATCCAAGGAGTAGTCGCGCGAGGTGTTTGAACACCCCACTTGTGCGTTTGAAGTTATTTACATTAACAGAACCACGTGAACTTCTCATATGACTTTTGGTAAGTCCCAGGCGATTCTTTTATCATACAGTGTATGCTGTATTTACTTCAGGGCGCAGTTTGCTGGTGGCAGTTGCCTGGGGTGTTCGTAGACACCGCGTGACCACTAACGTAACAATATGATGCAAGTATGTGTTTTGTTTTTTTCGTTTGCTGTTGCCATAATCTTCATGCCTTTCTGCTTTTGACTTAGTTACACTATACCAGATATATCTGAAAATGAACAGCGTCGACTGAAGAATCCGTTAACTGTTCGGCGAAAGGTCACAACAGCAGCACAAAGTTGGGAAAAGTTTCTGCTACAGAGCAACAGTTAGTGCAAAATAATGTTTCAAAAGAGCATTTTCCCAAGATTATAAAGGAAATTGCAATACAGAAAGGACAAGAAAACAAAATGCAAGAAATCTTGTGGTTCCAGAAACATCAGAACTCGAACTCAAAAATATTGCGTCATATCTTCCTGGAGTTAAACGAGCTGCAAGAATTGCACAGCCACCATCAGAATACTTCTCATTATTCACTGAAAAGAAAATTATTAGCCACATGCACAAATTTTTACATTGACAAAATTTCAGCCAACTACATCTCGAAGTAGTGACGTGAAGCCAACGGACAATACCGATACAGATCCACTTCTTGGGGATCCGTTTAGTGGCCAGTATCTGCTGTTCTGGACATGGAAATGGGAAACTATGTTAGGTTTCGTTTATTTCTTCTTCATTCCACATTTATGTTGAATCAATGGGACTCGGGTTATTAAAAAAAGACAAACATCTGGGGTGTTTAAACACCCCGCGCAACCATTAATGTTACAAAATGTGGCGCGACTCCTTCAAGGTTAAAGAAGAACACCTTTTTTTATGTGCTTCTCGCTTGACAAACACAGTGACAATTATTGCTGCTGATCAGCGCAATAGGCTAACTTTTATTTTAACTAAGTTTTCTTTTTTCGCCTTTTAAAAATTATTGCTATTTCTTCGTTTCAGCAATAAAATTAAAGGTACATTCCACAGAAAAACAGGCAGAAATGTTCCATTCCACACACAACACTAACAACCGACAGCGGTAGTCGTGTATCTAAGACGTCAGGTTGTGGGTTTTAATCCCCGTTGGGCCATGGATGTATCTACAGTTAAACAAAAGTAGCACGTAGAATTCCTGTGTCCCTTGTAGGTGAGTAAGTGGGAACGCTTGCTGCCTTGTAACCAGAGAGATCTGGGTTCGATTCTCGATAGAGCCCTGGAAACCAGGCACAAACCAGCCCGGCCGGCCCGTGTAGACCACTACTATTACAATAAACTTGCTACTATTAAAATAAAGGGAAAATATTTGCTATGATGATACCCGGCCGATGTTTTTTGTTAGGTAATTGGCCTAAAAGCCCGGGAAACTGAGCAGAAAAGTAAAAAGAAAGAACTAAACGAGGTAGTGGTCTGCACGGGCCGGACCAGGCTGGTGCGGGCCTGGGTTTACAGGACTAATTCTCGATGAAGATTCAAATAGTTTGGAGCCCACGTTAAACTGTACGTCCCGTCCCTATGACGTCTTCCTCCGACTGAAAGCAATGGACAGAACAGCCATCACCATAGAATTCTGATGGGTCGAAGTTTTAAGTTACTAAAAATGGTCCCTCAAAAATTAAGCTTACCCCCCTCCCCCGAACTACCGTTAACTTGCCGATCACATTGCAGCGCACAATCTCGCGTGCATATTTGTCTCTGATGAGGATTGTCCCCACCCTAATACAGAGGGTGGGAACATTTCATGGATACCCTGTATATAAATCTGTTTATGCAACTGATCGCTACGCGATTGGCTTCCTGTGGTTTCAGTTGCTGCAGTGGACGATCGGCGTGAGTTAGAAATATGAAAATGAGATCAATATAACTGCTAAACATTAAAGATTAATAATCCTCAAGGCCACGTGTAATAGAAATTTGCTTTTGTTCAACACGAAGCCGTCTATCAAAGTAATAGAAAATACAATATCACAACGAACTGGCTCCTACAACCACACACACAGTTATATATTCATTGAACTTATAGCGGGGTAAAAAAAAAAAAAAACCTCTCCAGGGAAGTGTTAGGGAGACTAAATGGTGCAAGTCGTGCAGAGGAGAGGAGGCAGTCAGGAAAGGGGGTGGAGTTGGTGCAGGGGCTATAAATGTATGAAAATCAATTTGTGTCGTGCTTTAGTCCTATATGCGTGACTTCTTTATCTGTCAATTCAATCACAAAAGCTGGGAATAGCAATTGACCCAAAAGGTTAAGATGTAGAGCGATAGGTCAACAACGTACTGACAGACATGCCTTTTTTTTTTCATTGCGAGAAATTCCTACTCTAGAATATATCTCCAACACAATAGTACTTTTTCTTTCTGTATCTGGTTAGTCACACATACTTTCACTAACACTTACAAAGTAATCCATGTGCCACAACTAAAAGCAAAGGGAGAGCGAGAGCGACCAGTCCAATAGTTGATTCCTACATATGCTAGTGTCTCCTGTGAGTGAGCGGCAACGCTCCCTGCTTCGTAGTTAAGGGGTTCCAGATTCTATTCCCGGTGGAGACAAGTGGTTTGGAGCCCGCGTTCAGTTGTAGACCCCGTCCTTAGGACATCATCCTCATTCGATGGATGGAAATGGCAAACCACCATCGGTTCACCTTGTTCATAGACCTTCGGGCAGAACACCCGATGTCGTCATCATCATCATAATATTAGGATTTGCATCACTAGTGATAGGTGCTCTGCCCGGATGCAGGTCTATGACCCAAAAGTTCCTGGGTAACATGAATCAATGATGACTGTTATCGGATGAAGATATCCTAAGAATGGGACCTAGAGTTCAAAGTGGGCTCCGAATCACTTGTGTACCCACAGGTTATATCGTATCCTGGAATCTTTGAAAGACAGGAAGCGTTACCACTCACCACCTCCACTATTATTAGCATTATCGTATACTGAACTTGGATTTAGCACTTGCGCTTAATATGTGCATTTCTTTCCACAAATGAAAATCAATAGCATACTTCTAAGGAAGTCAACAGCCAGTTCCCGTGGCCCTGTACTTATGGTCACATTTTAGATTGGCAATGAATGGGAAGCCACACTGCCGGCCACGGACAGGGGATTTCCTATATTATCTTCAGTTTTATCAGACGAATGCTTGGATGGTTCTTTAACTAAGGCCTCACCTGCGCTTCCTGCCGAACAGTGATCTCCGAGAGACGTCATGCCTTAGGCGTGACAAAAATAACCTGTTTAAAGTGCTGTAGTTGCACAGTTTTGTGAAGAGGAGATTATGTTCTCATTAACTTTTGGCTCATGTTTACACAATGTATGAATAAAATAATTTAACAAATAGAAAAAGCCACTCGAAACCAACAGTATTTGCCGTAATAAGCTTATTGGAGTATTGGCTAAATTAAAATAAACGAAAAAAGTAGAAGGTATAACCTAATAAGAATGTTAACTACTGTAGTTTGTTTATTTCGAACGAACGAACGAACGAACGAACGAACGAATTCTTGATAAATCTCGTAATGTTTCAAAGACGTGTCAGTATTTGCAGTTATCGACAATGATTTGTCGATATGATTTGCGAACATGCACCGGAAGGTATCATATACACATGTTGGTTAAATGTTTACCCCCGCCACCTTGATCGCTTATTTTCAGAGAAATGGAAATATTTTTAATGAATGGGGATTCTGATCACTATTGAAAAATCGAAAAATTATTAAAAGGTAGCACAAGAGGTTGGAGTAACTTGATTTAGGTCTTCGGAATTCGGACACCGAGAGGCCATGGCTCAGTGGTAGAGCGTTGGCTTGCTATTCGGGAGGTCGTAGGATCGATCCCTAGATACCGACCATCCTGAGGTTTATCCAGTTTTTTTTTAGTCACACCAGGCAAATGCCGGGGTGGTACCTACAAAACAGGCCCTGGCCGTTTACCTTCTCTAATACTTTCCCCACTCTATCACGGCCTGAGTCTCAGATGCCTAAAGACTTTAAAAATAAATTCAAATTCGGACAAAATATTTGTGACGCTCTATACTGTGTTTAACTGTCCACTACGGAAGATCGAATAACCTCCTTTCGAGTCCCGCCTCGCGCTTCTTTTTTCTCGCAGTATCCCTGGAAACGGAATAATATCTGATTTCCGTTCGGTCACGTTACTGAAAATTTCACTGCAGCTAAATTACCTGGCTTCTTTTCAGGAAAGTTTCCGAAAATTTTTCATAGTGTACCCCACGCTGCTATTTTGGTTTACACCTCAAACTGAAAAACTTGCGGAACTCCTTGTTAATTTCGATTTCGAATGCCCTGTGATAGTTTTTATCGCTCAGTTACTTGAGCATGAAGTAATTTTAATCTAATACCAGAAATCTTCACTAGATTGGTTTTGAACTCTACAATTCCAATGAATTTCCTGTGTTAGCCAGAAGGCTAACAATTCTCAATCAACATATTTCGTAGGCAACAGATGTATAGGCTACAAAAAAACATAGTTTTAACCTATAAAAATATATTTCAACTGATTTTCTCCTCTCTTTTATTCTCGTTCATAAAAGAAGGAATTGAAAGACAAAAGCACATAAGCATTTGGGAAGACATTATTTGGTGGCTACTTTTATAAGCTTTGCACGTATCCCCGAAGAACTTAGTTGTAAGTCGTAGCGCGAAGCTTCCAGAAAAGAAATCTATTTACCCTTCATCACACTTTGCCCTGAGAAAATTCCCTCTTTCACTCTCATCCTGCTAATACTACTCTCTTTTCCTTGCGTCCCTTTACAAGCATATTAGGAAATAGGCCCCCCCCACCACCACATTCCCTCCCTCTCGTAAACAGAAGAAAATAATAACGAAAAGGTGGAAGATGAAAGAAAAAAAAGTGTACGGGTAAAAATAATTTCCCAGCTCTATTTTTTTCACTACTGTCCATAGGGAATATTATCTACACAACTAGAGGCTATACAGATAAAGAGGGACAAATACAGAACACAGTCAAAAGATGGACTTCTAAATCTGGCAATCACAACAATACTCACTTCTCAAAAGATGAAAAAGAAATGGTGAACAAACAGACGTTGAAATTGAATGATGAATTTGTCCCCCTTTCCTTTCTTCTTCCCCTCTCTCTCTCTCTCTCTCTCTCTCTCACACACACACTCACACACACACACACACACACACACACACACACACACACACACACACAACAAAATGTGAGAATGCTCAAAGCTAGTTTATCGGTATACCCTTACGGTATTCAGTTCTACCGGTTGCTTCTTACTAAATTTCTTCAACAGCGGTAAATAAACTTGAAAGTCAATACGTAATAAATTTCTGATTAGTAGTCTTGGTAACTCAGTGGTAAAGCATTCGGGAGGTCGTGGGTTCGATCCCAGAGGTCGGCCATCCTGACTGAAGTTTTTCTAGTTTTTCTTTTCTCAGTCACACCAGGCTCGGGATGGCATCTTCAACATAGGCCCTGGCCGAAACCTTCCCGAATCTTCCCCTGCCCCATCCCGGCCATAAATAAAATAAAAAAAAACGCTTTCAACAATGCACACTTAGTATAACAGACAGTGTAATCACTTTGTAGACCACCACCGAGGAAAAATAAGATAAAAAGAAAGAAAATACGTTAACAACAATGCAAGCTCTCTACAAACTGTGTCCTAAATGATTGTAATCACAGGTAATACTAAAATACGTTATTTTCAGTTTCTTTCGATATTTTGGAGCGCTTTATATTCAGATTTTCTTCTTTCCATTATCACGAATGCGACAATAACTGAAATTCCAGTTTTACTGCAACATCTGTGCCACAATACTCCAGTTTTACTCCATTTGCGGCATTAGCTTAAATTGGTGGTTTTCTCCGATATTTGCAGCATTACCTGAAATTCCAGTTTTACTCCGATATTCAAGGCATTAGTTGAAATTCCAATTTTACTCCGATATTTGAAGCATTAGCTGAAATTCCAATATTACTCATATATTTAAGGCATTAGCTGAAATTCCAATATTACTCCGATATTTGAGGCATTAGCTGAAATTCCAATTTTACTCCGATATTTGAGGCATTAGCTGAAATTCCAATTTTACTCCGATATTTGAGGAATTAGCTGAAATTCCAATTTTACTCCGATATTTGAGGAATTAGCTGAAATTCCAATTTTACTCCGATATTTGAGGAATTAGCTGAAATTCCAATTTTACTCCGACATTGGCGATATCACCTTCCAAGTATATTATTTATGTTATTCAAATGGTTATGTTTACGGCATTATAGCTGCAGAGAAGAAAAGAATTAGTAAATGTCTTCCTACTATACCGTCTAAAGTAATCCTTATGCCAGTAGCTTCTTTCAAGTTGACATGACGACCTGGAGAAGAAGTTTCTACACCTCAACAGATCAAGTCCTTGTGAGAAAGGTAAGGAACGTTCTGTAACATGATTTGGTTTAATGACAATGCTTGCTCAGATATACTCCTAATAGACTACCTTTGTCTGATTGCTAAACGCCTATACAATACAATACACATCTGAATGAACGTTTTTAGGATCCTTCGAAATTCAGAGTTTAATTTCTTCGTGAATAATAAATACTTATTCTACAATTAATTATTCGGCAAATCGCTAGCTATTCTTTGTTACATTAAAATATTTAAGCAGATAGAAGAAAGCAATTTGTTACGAGAGGGGAAAAAAAACTACTAGGTCTTGTTCTTAACAAGTTCGTACAATCGATTTAATGAGTAATGATATATGGAGTTGTTCCAATCATGGAAAAAGGGACAAAACAAGTATTATCTTGATTACAAAATGTAATATGACCACGTGATAATATATAAAACGTAGCATTGCTAACCATAAGCGAAACAAGACTAACATTCATGAAGAACTAAGGAAATTGTTCACTAAAAAAGTTATATTAATCTCTACAGAACACCGGCACAGAATATAAAAAGGTAAGTCAGTAAAAATAAGAAATTTGCTTGTTGAAATTACTAACTAGGAATATAAAACCACTAAAATATTTTAATGAAACAAAAGAAAGAAGTTATGAGAATCAAAGTTTATAAAGTGAATTCCAGACGAACGGCTTAAGAGTATGGAGTATGGCTGTCGTTCTGATAATTGCAATCTACTGATTAATGGGAAATTTTGTCTCATATAAATGGAGATTTTCAGTAATAGCCTTCTTTATGTTTACTTCGACAACTCGTGTGTCACAGAAATGTATCCTCTTCATATGCGAACAACATTCTTCTAACAATACACACTATGGCTTTTCTATACAGTTAAACTTATACGAGGGTAAGCTGATAAATAATCTCAAAATGGTTAATGTTTATATGAGAGCTAACGCTGTTCAGTGTGGTGTATAGTCTTCCTACGCAGTAAAGCAGGTGTTATATTGGGGTTCTCAATGATTCACATTACACAATGATGAACAGTTAGAGATATACACATTTGTATTCATGTATAACGACGAAGGTGACTGATTTCCAGAGAAAGAAAAGGATACATTTTCATTAACATGTATACTCTTTTATATATTTATGTTTGGGATCCTCCTTGCGCCGGACCCATTTTTAAAAATATTTTCCCTAATATTTCAAAATCTAAAATTGAATTTTATTTATGACCTTTAGGCATCTGAAGCTCAGACCGGGATAGGGGAGGGGAAAGGATATGAGAAGGTGTCGGCCAGGGCCTATGCTGAAGGTGCCATCCCGGCATTTTCCTGGTGTGACTGAGGAAATACCCTGGAAAACCCTCAGTCAGGATGGTTTGTCGCTGGGATCGAACCCACGACCTGCCGAATGCTACGCCAACGCTCTACCACTGAGCTACGGCGACTAGGTCAAAATCTAAAAAAATGCTATCATTTTTTTTTGAACATAGTTCCCTAGTATGAAATATAACGGTCAGCGACTCGAGATATTATGAGCCTTCAATTACATTATGACGTCATAATCTTTGTTAACGCGTTACCTAAGGCAATTGCTAAGATCTCGAAATCCATAACCATGTTAGGTGGTATCTTGTGAGTAGTATGAAACTTTGTTTTAAAAAAATGATACTGCTATTAGATATTGAAATATTTTGAAAAATATTTAAAAAGTGGGCATGGGTGCATTGAGGCCACTTAACTGGTATCGTTAGTACTATAATTTTCTCCAAACTGTTGTACCAAAGGCATTCTGTGTTCAGAGTTGAAATCGGGTCACTTTTGAGGCCCCAGTGCCCCTGGTTGATCTGAACATACGTGACCCGACGGTCCAGTCCGACTTTTGATCCTCTGACACGATTAAGCCGGTATGCAAACTATAAAAAAACTGAGAATTCTCGGCGTTGTATGTTTCATGTTCTGGGATAACATCTCCGCTCCCGATTACCCCTGAAAGGCACACTGTTCAAACGCAAGGAAATGAATTAAAACCTTTGCTTCGTCCTCAGGGACACTGGGTCGAAATCGGGTTCAAGCATTGTCGCGGTCCAAATCTTGACCCGAATGACTCGGTGACCCGTTTCAGCTCTGTCTGTGTCCTACTACTTTCATCACGCGGTGAACTTCAAGATTGTTAGCACGATGTAACAAACCTGAGGGCTGAGTGTTGATCTATTGGTTAGTAACATACTTTACTTTATAACTTGACAACAAAAAGTACAAATATGTTATTTCCTCGCCTTTTTATGAATAACAGGAAAGCGAGACAACATGGCTATTTGTAGGTTTTAAAAACTGAACACCTTACAGAATCGAGACGAGGCCGAAGTCATTAGTTATTACAAACGGTCCGAGAAACAAATATTTTACCAAAGTTTTACTTACCTTACGTAATCAGTTTTACAGAGGATCATGCCCGCCTTCGTGAAACACGATGTCCCTATGTCAGCAAGCATTGCGCCACAACAAGAACATTTGAGACAACTGTTGTGCCAGTACCTGTCCAACGCGTGTAGTAAGAACCTTTCCACTATTTTACCCCCACACCCTGCACACACTTTCACTGTTGGAGGGGGTGGACTGTTCATAACTCCACTGGGATTCATCACTGGGCCCCCACAACCTAATCCATTATTATGTTGATGGATGGCATTGTTCGGTGGACCACCAGGGTTATTGAACGGCGGACCTTGTTGCTGCGGGTCCGGGGGTTGTTGTGGGGGTCCACCACCGGTCATGTGACCATTACTGAGCATCCCACCACCAGGACCATGGTGGTGATGATGGTGATAATTGTTGTTGTCGCCTGGAGAATGAGGAGAACTAAGTTCTGTATATGGATGGAAGTGTGGGTTCATTCTGGATTACACGACGCTGGATTTACCTCAGCTATTCGCGGTCGATCTGCAAAGAAAAAAAGAAAAAGAAGTCTTAATACACAGTTATTCTTATTATAAAGAGCAGTAAGCAAGAAACCTTCATAATAAAGTACTACAAACGACAGTCAACAAGTACCCAGAACTATTAAAAGAGTCTGGGCCATTCTCTCTCCCTTCATTCCAGCTCAAGTTTATAGTTTTAGCATTGCAAAACGCTGAACTGACGTCACATGCTATCCCCTTTCCTTAGCCCCGCCCACTGGTTAAACTCGCTTGGAATTTGGAAATAAGCGTCTCGGACAGTTTCTGTGAATACTCAATGACAGAACAATACCAACCAAAAACAAGTATAAATAGGTTTACAGTATAAACTTAAGGTGGACCCCATAACAAGATACTGATGTACGTATAGTTGAAAGAGAGTCTACAGCACAATTAGGATAAGTATTTGGAGTGAATGCAAAAGAATCAGAGAAGGAAATAACGAAAATCGAAGTAATATTTCTTTTATCTCACAGAAACAATACAGTACGCAAAGGTTCTGAACTTGTGATGTCACTAGATTGAAAAAGGGCCAAGTAAATTAAGGTTGATGAATCGAAATCCGAAAATAATTCTAACTGCTTCAGTTTTGGTGCTAGCCTGCAGTATGGATGGACAGACGAAACAGAAAAATAAGAGGTCCTAAATTAGTCCTTCGCCGCTGAAAATTTTAGTATAAGACACAGAGAAACATATTAGTGACTAAGGTCTCGAGAAGAACAGTTTAGATTACACACACGATTAAGAAATGTAACTAGATAAACACAATAACAGCGATACTCTTTATTTCTCAGCGAAAAAGTATGGATCAAATATAACCCTTGCGAAACACTAGTCACTTGCCGACCTGGTAGTCGTGTAGGTTGAGGCATCAAGCCAACGACTCGAAGGTCCCAGGTTCGAATCCCGGCAGACGCATGCATGTTTGTGGATTTAACAGCTAATGGACTCGAGACGGGCCTAAGTCATTAGTTACTAAAATGGCCCTAGAATACAAAATTTACCGATTATTACAATAGTCACCTGTATGCAAAAAATGTCATCGACGGGTATCGTTTGGTTGGATAATTTTGAATGTGAAAAATTTTAGGACTTTGAGTTGCTGATTGTATCATGTAAACACATGTCGTTTCAAATTACTTAACCCCATAATTTTACTACAGCACTTCAGCATTAAAGGAGTCGCCGTGGCTCAGGGGTAGCGTGTGAGACTACGAATCATGCGGCCTGGGTTCAAATCCCGGCCATGACACTAAAATTTTTTCTCTCGCAGTTTTCTCATGCATGGCACTCTGAGGTACACTCATCCTGCTGTCAAATTGAGTACCAGAGTGTCGCTGGTATTCCTAGTTATCTTGGGAAGTAAAGGCGGTCGAGCGTGGGACTGACCACCCCACCTCAGTTCGTGTCATAGGTCGAGAATGTGGTGCACTACCTCCATACCCGCGTGCGCATCGCATAGGTGATAGCTTTTACTCCAATATTAAATACACAAATTGCATACGTATCAGTTCCTGTGATCTATATCTTATGGTCACGGACCTCAAATCGGTACTTATGAATGAAAACAGGATCAGGGTACGAAATGGACATGTCTTGAACCTTCCTGTTCCGTCTCGTCAATATGGTGATCATAGACAAAATATCACAATAACGTTTTAACATTGATAAAGTGTTCCGTTCCGTGAAAAATTCCATTTCGAGCCTTGAACAGGATCGAATATTGCAGCCGCTCATCCTGAATAAGATGTTTCAGAACTTTCCCGTCTCAGTTTTAACCAGGCAAAGATCAGAATGATAACCTAAAAACGGTCGCTACCTTCTCATCCGTGTCATGGAAAAAATGTTACTGAGGAACTACTTCGTCTGTGATATTTGCGGCGGATTTCGGATGTCCAACCGATATAATGTAAAACATAATTCACAAACAGTCCCCGTGCTTGTCAGATATAGCCAGAGG
>JAGDQP010003526.1:44819-70102 GCA_022664845.1 Lepisma saccharinum | reverse complement strand
CTCTCTCTCTCTCTCTCTCTCTCTCTCTCTCTCTCTCTCTCTCTCTCAGGGAAAATCCAGGCAATACGTACCTCTCTTTTTTATAACAGTCTCGATCGCCGTACTCTAGTTTACATCTGAACACTTAGCTGACCACTGCTTATGACGGATATATCGAGGAGCGATCCTATTGTTTCTACTTCGTATTTCGCTCATATTAAGATAACATTTACGGTGTAGTAAAATGCCTAGTTGAAATTTAAGGCTAAACAGCAGTAAAAAAAAAAACGTAGTAAAGGAAATTTCAAACTCCGTGAACACAAATGGATGCTAATGCATCTCATGATATTCACGCTCTTCCCAGAGAATTTGCTGCTCCAGGCTGTCAAATGAAAAGGAAATGGGCGGAGGAATATTGTTATATAACACATAACAATAAAGGGCACCTGTACCATTTAAGCGAAGATTAAAAAAGGTGAAAGAATATAGAATCCTCAAGTAGCAGGTACACAGTTCATTTTTCTCTTCAACAACAATAACAACAACAAGAACAGCAGCAACAACAACAAAACCTATAGGTGTATATATAAGCGTTGGTTGAAAACTACCAAGACTCCCCTTCTCCTTACGTACAAACGGATCAATGAAATAACAGCGAAACTGGTATTTTGCCTCAGTCGATATTACATGCATAATTTACCTTTTAGATCCTTATCCCCTCTCTCTGTTTGCCGTTTTCCAACTTTCCTGGTGCATTCTGGGAATTCCTTAACTATGGCACGTATATCTGATTTTCATCCTCTCTCTACGTACGAGTCTAAAAGCTCTCTGTTCTAGAGAAATTCTCTCTTTCTCTCTCTCTGTATTTTGGGTTTAAAAGAATTACTTCTAACACACAAAGTCAGTTCGGTGTTACAGCTCTCTGTTTCTCTATCTTCTTTTTAATAATTTCTTTTTAATTTCAAACTCTTGTGATAATGTATAACTATTGTTGAGATAAGTTTTATGTTCTCATACGAGATAGAGATATCTCAATGAACAGGGGGGTTTTGAGGGTGGAGTAATAACCTAGGAGGGCGGATGGACTTGGTTGTTAAAAGAGTTTTGTTATTTGCCCTCTCACAGGATAGTTGTTTCTCTGAGATCGCTTTTTCGTTTTTTCCTTGAACGGGAAACTCTACCAAACTTAAAACAATACATTACCGTTCAAGCGTAGAAAAGATACATGTTTAATGGAGCAGAATTGAGAGGGGGCGTTACTCAACCTCCAAATGCGTAAACAGAGAACACGTTAACATTTAAAGATGTTTTCTATGTATGTTGTGTTAACGCATACATACATACATACAGGAGCTAAGCACATAAGGTAAAGTTTGCCATACGAAATAGTTGTTTCCACTACCGATATAAAAAAACTATTGCAGAAGTTTTTGAAACTTAGTTTTCGAGGTTCAACATCCATTTTTTCGGTCACAAGTACACTCATCTACTTATTCGTCCAAATTAGTGGGCGCCGTGGGAATCAGATCGTTGCTAGGCCTATAGGAAGAGGTGTAAAGGTTCGATTCTTTCTACCGTCCATCCTCAGCAAGGTTTTCTGTGTTCTTCCGTCTCATGAGGCAAATGCAACGATAGTTTTTGGTATATGATCAGTATTTACGTTTGCTCCTCCCAGAAGAATGCTCGTCATGGCACGTCGTCCCTCCGGCTTGTGACAGGGCTAGTCCACAGATGCCCTCATAAAGCGTTGATTAAATAAACTATTTTTGTGAATAAACGGAAGAAGTTCTATTTCTCTATCTTTTGTTTAAGAATAACTTTTTTCTTCACTATGTAATTGTCGTAGTGTCAAAAGTTTCTCAACTTTGTATTATCAATGCAAAATAAATTTTTCTTCAACATATATTGTCGCAGTGTAAAAACAAGTTCTTTATTATCCATTTTCGCAGTATAAGAGCTAGTTGTTTATTTTTCACTATGCATTGTCACAGTGCAAAAACTAGCTTTTACACTAGGCAGTGATGCAATGTAAAAACTTGTTTTTCTTAACTATGCATGCTCGCAACAGAAATTCTCCAATGTTTGTTTTATCTAACGAACAATCAATTACTATTTTTTGCGATCCTGCCAGATAACAGGAATGTTTGCCATTTTCAAGTGAAATAAGCTTATTCAGTCTACTCTATTTGGTCCAAAAGTATTCTTAAATCCCTTCGGAAGGTAAATTTGCACAATAATTATTTACGTAGGAAAACACGTTTCTTGTAAATAAGTAAACGCTCAGAATAAAACTTACATAATAAATCACTTCGCTTGCAACGAATATAGACTAATATTATTCAGTTTATAACTTATGTTTGTGTATCTAGATTTTGCTCGTAACATTCTTCGGAAGCGGGAACTATTTTTCAGAGCTATAGTAGCTATATATGTCATTACTACGTCAAGAGAAATATTGTTTTCATTTATCACGATTTCAGTAAAATTTAAACCTACAAATCTTTGTCTTCACCCTTGTCTCTTTCAAATGTACTCTGAACTACACTAATACCCATTACGTATATGAATGAGAAAATGAACTTTCTGCCATTTTACACATTTACCCCCATCTTGAGTCAGTATCGAATAGATATGGTTAAGTTTTAAGCGTGTATCACTCTGGGTGGTGAGTCACGTGTTTATTGACTCACGTCATCCGCGGTACGAAGTCCGTCCCTTGAAGGTGCCGTTACTATGCTGTAAGGTTAACCTATACAGATTAACAATACAATTTTCAACCATTCATGGGTAAAAGTTAAAAATTCCCGATTGCCTGATACATAGGCAACCCACCATACAGTCGTGAAATTTGGGCTGTCGGCATTTCAGGGGGAAATAAGTTTTTCAATACTGCACGGAGTTCTCACTTTTCTTCCCGACATCTGTACTTGATTTCGATATCATCGCTCATTAGCAACACATACATACAGGTGCACGAAGTTTCAAGCCGACTGGAAAATAGGGAGTTTGTGAAAAATTGATTTCAATGGAACAGAAAAATATGACGGACAAACCAAATTAATAAAAAGGTGGTAATTTAAAAGTTTTGACACTCTGGAACAACAAGTTGATCAGTGAAGAAAATATGCAATAGATAATAAATCAGGTTAGATGCTCTACGTAGCGAATAAGTTGCAAATCGCCTCTTGTGCTCGTTATTTGAAATTAAAAATCGAAGACTGATAAAAATATCGAACTAAAATCTATCGAAACATCGAATTAAAATATTGAATCGAAATATCAAACTTAATGAAGACGGCACTAAGACGCAATTTTGTGAAAATTGCGTATTTACAAGAATAACAAAATATGTTGTTAGACCTATAACATTTTCTAAGAATCAAAGTTCGAACACATTGTTTAGTCCAGTGATGCCCAACCTACGGCCCGTGGGACAGATCCGGCCCACAGCTTTTGTCTTTCCGGCCGGTAAAATTATGTTGCACTTGTTTACCATAAACATGCCGAAAGATTTTTTAATTTTATTTCTCCTCCTTAATCTATACATGAAATTAACTTTTCTCAACTGAGAAAGGGCAGAATACAAGCCATGCTAGTAACAAAATTACGTTAAAAATTGTAAGGATAAAAAAAAAATGATTTTGGTCTCTTGCTAGTTTTACAAACATTAATTGTCTATGTGTGAAGGATTGTCTTACGTTTGCGCTATTAGCGTTCAAAAGCTGCAATTAAACGACGCGTACATTTTGTACGTTATTTATGTCAGAGGATGCTGTGGTGCGTGAAGATCATGCTATTTTAATGTGGCCCACGGGGAAAACAAGGTTGAGCATCACTGGTTTAGTCAATCTATTTGGCGTTTATAAATGGTGAGAAGTGTTGTTTTGTATGGAAATGCGGTCTGTCTCCGCTGGTTTTTACCATGTGAGAGATGGGGTCAGCGTATTCCACAGGTTTTGGTTTTGAAAGATGTTTTACGGCCGGATGCCTCTTCCTGTCGCCAACCCACACCAAAAATCCGGGTATGAGCAATCGGAACGTTACTATGAAATTAAGCTCCCACTGCGAATCGAACCCGGGACCCGCTCGCACCGAAGGCGAGCGCGGTAACCACCTTCGTCTTCAAATATCGAATATCAAATCGAAATACGTACAACTGTCGAAATTTCAGTACTTTAAATGTATCGATGGATTCGATATATCGAAAATTTAAAAAAAAGCTCCCCCAGAGGAAACCCAACAGATGAGTGAGTTCGAATCCTGTTGACAGCCATGCTCTTCAGATTCACCAAGCAAATGCCAATATGATACCTACTACTTGCAGCTCAATTCCCCATTCAGTCCCTTTCCCGGAAGATTGCTCGGCGAGAGACGTCATCGTCGGAGCTTAATTGCCTGATAATTTATTGTAATTACACAAGAGAGAAAAAAAGACGAAATGTAATATTTAGGGATGGACACGAGCGAGTTCGAGTCGAGTTTTCGCTAAACTCGACTCGACTCGTAAGAGAAATTTTTCAACTCGACAAACATTGTCCAACTCGACTCGAAACTCGACTCGAAATTTACTCGAGTTTCGAGTCGAGTCGAGCTAAAACGAGCCAAATCGAGCCAAATCGAGCCAAATCCTACAGTATGTCTCTATGCTGTCTTCTTGGAATAGCCAAAAATTCCGGACAACCAGATGACAAATTATCCGGTATCCATTTAACCATCCGGATTGTATCCGTCATCCGAATATTACCCGTTATCCGGATATTAACCGACATCCGAAAATTATCTGCTATCTCCGGATATTACATGACTTCCCCATATAGTCCAGTCATTAGGTACTTTTTGGGTGCAAACGGTTGAGAAGTTTTAAAATTTGGCACAATTGTACACTTAAGAGCCCTAACTATAATGCTAAATTTGTAACCTTGGATTGCGGAACAGCCGCTCGTGCCGCCATTTTGAATAAAAAATTGCGGGAAAACAACTATATATGTAAAGTATACCCAGTGCAATTCCAAACCACTGAAGCTAGACAAACGAAATTTGATATGTTGATGTATCATCAAGAGTAGATTACGGGAAAATTACAAAATTTGCAGAAAATCATCTTCAATCCAATATGGCGGACAAATCATATATACAAATCATATCATGGATTCAAGATGGCGATTTTTTCCAAATTTCGTAATTTTCTCGCATCCTACACTTGATGGTACACATTTATGCCAAATTTCGTTTATTTAGCTTGAGCGGTTCGACCTGGGTGTTCTACTGTTCTTTTTATTTATATATTGTCTATATGATTTGTCCGCCATATTGGATTGAAGATGACAATTTTCTCCAAATTTTGCAATTTTCCTGTAATCTACCCTTGATGATACATCAGCATATCAAATTTCGTTTGTCTAGCGTTAGTGGTTTGGACAGGGCATACTTTACATAGATATAGATGTTTTTCCGCAATTTTTTATTCAAAATGGCGATATTTTCAAAATTTTTATATAAGTAACTTTGTAGGAAGTTTACATTGCAAATCCAGTCCAATTTTCAATTTAGAAAATCTCTAAAACCTACAGGATCTATGCTAAAAACAGCCTTTTAGCCGCCATATTTCAAGATGGCGGCGCGAGCGGGGATCCCTCAAAGTAGATAATTAAGCCTTATAGTTAGCGCCCCCAAGTGTACACTTCTGCCACATTTCAAAACTCCTCAACCTTTTGCACCAAAACACCCTTTTTTATGTCTCTATAATGGCTGGACTAATATTCGTTATCCGATGCCGGCCCGGTGGCCGAGCGGTCTGCGGTGGTAGACCATTGGCTCGAAGGTCCCGGGTTCGAGTCCTGGCAGGGGCATGGGTGTGGATTTTAACAGCTAAAGGCTAATCGTGACGGGCCGATGTCCAAAGTTACTAGACTGGCCCATATAAAAATAAAGTTTACCGATGAGTAGTTATCCATTCTATATCCGGATAATCTTCTATCCAGAATTGGCCATCTCTTGTCTTCCCGTTTAGCCAATTCCGTTTCACCTAACGAGGAATTTTGACGTCATCAGTGCACAGCGTTATTATGTTTTTCGAAAATAAAATCCTGTTTTCTTCTGTTTGGTTAAACTTCACAGGGCCGATCCAGAAGGGCTGAATATTAGAAAAACCTAAATTGTGATAAACAATAGTAGGCCCTATTAATTGCGATTTAAAAAAAAAATCAACAACAACCTGTCCAGCATCTTTTCTCGGTATCGCTACTCGGCATCTTACCATGGATTGGCGCTGTGATTAAGCCAGTACATTTCTTCTATTAACTTTTGACTTCTGGAGTGACCAGTTAAAAATTAATTTCTTTTAATTATTATTATTATACCGCAGCACTATTTAAGTTTCTAGTAATTAATCATTTATTTATGTATTTATCCATTTAACAAATTCCAAATTATTCAGATTCAATTTAACGCTGAATACTTTACAATAACAAGAAGGGGAGGAAGGATTTGAGAAGGCATCGGCTAAGGCCTGTACTGAAGATAGCATTCTGTCATATGCATGGTAGTACAGTAAAATCCTGGAAAACTCCATTCAGGATCTCCAAACATTTTTCCCCTCTCACTTTGACAAATACAGATTTCCTTTTGGCCATCAATTGCAAAGATGCTGATTGGAACTCCTCACGAATGCTGAGAGAGAGAGAGAGAGAGAGAGAGAGAGAGAGCAAGAACAATGTGTTCCTGTATATCGACCTCCTTCTTTGTACGTACCACAGTTCTGCTTGTACTCAGCAGATGTGGAGACAAAATGTTTATTGCAGTCTCCGAAAGAATAATTGAAGAACCTGATCTGAGTTGTTCACAATGATTTTAGCGGGGACCGAAAAGCTCATCATAAATCAGTTGGGCACAATACTTCCCCCGCACTCTTGTAACCGTAGTCCAAGTGTTTTTATAACTTCCATTAAAATTCGCAAGGACAAGTACGGTCAAAGATAATACCGCTCCCGCCCAAGAATTTTTAAGAATCCAACAACAAAGGTATCTTTTTCATCTATATCCTCAAAAATCCACCCAAGCATCTGTTGCACAAACACGAGACGATTCTGATACAATGATCAGGACGTTGATTTTGGAGAAAAACTTCAAATAAATAAGAATGACTGTTTTATATATGCGTATAAATATTATTTTTTTCGAAAAGTACTTTACTACTTCTTAGGTGTATGTATATATGAGCCTCCTGCGTAGCCTAGTCGGTAGCGCGCTCGACTTCAGTCCCGGGTTCGATTCCCGGTGGGGGCACAAATACTTCGGTGTTGACCCAGCATCGTGATGCAATTGGGGAGCTGCTGTGAATAAAAGACAGTGGAAATCACAGTTGGGAGCTCTCCATTCCCAACCTGTCTGGTCAGTGTGGGAGCAGTAGACCAACTCCTCCCTCCGGGGAGAGGCCTCATCCAGTAGTGGATCGAATATGACTGTGATATATTTATAAACATCTTAACTGAGGGTGATTTTCGTGTCAGGGGATGATGAAAGGAGAAACTACATAGAAACTTTCGGGAATTTCTGACATGAGAGTCTCTGCATTAGACATATTTCTAAAGAAATCTACCTAACATGTAAAAAAATCGCCCCCCAAAATTCCCCCTCCGCCATAAATGTCTATTGCTGTTGGTTTTCTTGACCTGATTGATGTTTTCATTCGATTCATCGTACCAATAAACCTATAAATCGACCCCTCACAGGCCTGTTTCACGCAACAATTGAATTCCAGTACTTTTCCCCTACCCCCTCAAAAACACCCTCCCCCTAGAAATTTTTATGTTCTATTTGGTTTTGTGAACCTCATGTCTACCTCATTCTAAGGTAATTTATTACCAAAGTTTCACGAATGCAGGAATTTTTTAATTTTGGGGTCTATTTTTGGCTTATTTTAACTGCACTAAAAACGAGCTAAAACGAGTCGCACGAGCGAGCCAAATATCAAACTCGACTCGACTCGAAACTCGACCAAAAAACAGCGACTCGACTCGAAACTCGACTCGAGAAAATTACCTCTGGCTCGACTCGAAACTCGACTCGAATTCGAGTCGAGTTTCGAGTCGAGTCGAGTTTTAGCTCGACTCGTGTCCATCTCTAGTAATATTTGAGGCACAGCGACTTTTACTTTAAACTTCAGGCATTTGTTAAGTACGTTATAGTAGAAAATTGTTACATTAGTAAACAATGAACGGAAACATGCTGAATGTTTTGCCTTGTACTAATTAATTTTGATACTCAGGTGACGAACGTTTTGAGGTACTGGAATCTGCATACTACAAATTGTAAAAATCGAACATGATCTTCATGAATGGAAGCCCAAAACTAAATAAATAACTCTCAATCAGGTCTCAATGTTTTAACAAGCTATTCGCAAAACAAGAACAAAGTTTCTTTTTTCGCTTTTTTGTTCCAACAATTTAAAAAAACAATGCTGGGATAGTTTCCTCAAAGACAAAACTGAAAAACAACCACCTCTCTGTCTCTCTCTCTCTCATCCTCCTCCAATCCCCCAAGCGAAATAGGGGGTTGATTTATATGTGAGCGCGGGCAGATTCTGATTAAAACGAGTGCCCAAAATCATTGTTGTTGTCCAGAGAATGTAGTTTGGGCCACTTAAAACCCCGCCAGCCGGTCACGGAGAAAGAAGAGAAGCCTGTAATTTCGTCTGGTAAGAAGGAACGGTGTCGAATAGAATTAAACGTCGCTTCGTAAGCACTGGGCAAAAAGCACGTACCTGCGACGGCGGAGCTGCCAGCGGCGAAGGTTTAGTGCTGCCTCTCTCTCTCTTTTCTTTTTTTTTAAAAATAAGAAAGAAAATAAGAGAAAATATAGTTTCCCTTTATATTCATTCACAGCGTAATCATACTTCGTACTAGTGCCTGATTCTCAATATGAAATAACGAGCATTAGTGATAGCTTGCTTTATAAACGAGTTGAAATTTGTAACAAATTCTTTACGATTCATGAATGAGAACATGATTCAAGTTTTACTTCCATTCTATATAATAATATTTCCTTCCTTTTCCCTATACGTTACAGTTGCCTGTTGTGTGTGCTATTTCGTGTTAATTGTCATGATCATTGTAGGTCCTTTGATAGAAACTATAATGAAAGGGATCTTATAATGCCGCTCAGTCCATCCGTCCGTGTACACAAAATAAATCCCAGGAACCACACATTCCGTAGAGAGGGGCTTGATGTGTCGTTCGAGAAGTCTTGGCTAATCTAGCTAAGAGACGCCGGAAACGGCCTTATTGGTGTAGTGGGTCAGTATTTATTGAAATTGCTTCCGTTAGACCAGTATTTCACAACCTGTGGTCCGCAAAAATGGGGCAGGTGGTCCGGAGCTAGACTTTTTGTTTGACATACTACTTTGGCCCTTGTCTTTGAATAGGTTGAGAAAGGCTGCGTTAGATCTATCTGCAGCAACGTTGGCATTGGCATAAACATTATTCCTCCCAACACAATATAAAATTTGTATAAGTGTCCACATTCCTAAGCACCCTAGTGGTTAGTGTTGGCAACGTACTTCAAAATTCAACTTTTTGACTTGCTACATACAGTTAGACGTATCTGCACCAAACTTGGCACAAGCATTCTTTGACGCAATACGAAAATACTGTGCGTGTTTCCGTCCGTAAGCACCGCAGTTGTCAGGGTTGCCAACCTTTTTTCCTTTTATAAAAATGAATATTTGTGTGAGATGCTATCAAGAGATCGCAGCTTTCGCGATCGTTAGTAGAAACTCTGTGCTAACTTTTTTTTTTTTATTTATACACTAAATTTGAATTTGAATTTATTTTAAGGCCTTTAGGCAACTATATGGCTCAGGCCGTATGGATGATGACGGGATGAATTAGTGGAATGAAGAAAGTGGGAGGAAACGGGAGCACCCCGAGAAAACCCAACGCACACGGTGTTTGTTCACCACAAAGCCCACATGGCATGAGCAGGGACCGATCCAACGACCCCTAGCACCACAGATGAGCGCTCTACCAACTGAGCCACCGTGACGCCAGGTTCTGTCCAAAGGATGCAATTTTCACCAAATGATGGATCATGCCAAATAATGATCCATTCACCTTGTATAAGAACTTTAGGTTTCTGAACTCAGGAACTTTTTTTTTAGGAACTTGATTTTGTGATTCGTGGCAGCGATACAATTATAATCAACATTGGTTGTATATAAAGAGATAATAATCTGCCAAGTTTTCTCATTGTAGATTTACCAGAAAGCTTCAATACGATGAATAATGAAGGTTCATTAAAAAGTTGCCTACAGATACGGTGTTGTGTAATGTGTACACTCAGATTCATAAAAATGCACAATAAATTTTCCCTAAATTTACATAAGTATGACTATATTGAAACAAAATCGTATAAACATTTAAAATAAACATTGTTCAGTGTTGGCACATTCGGCAAAATTTCTGGTTCACAAACTTTTATCCATCGGTCATTTTTTATGAATATGAGTGTACATTTACGGACGTGCTTACTCGATATATCGATCAATTTGTATCAGAAGCTTGATACTGACTGTATCGCGACTACCTTAGTAGCAATCGCAACTGAAAACGCATTATACGCGGTTCGTCACAAACAACAAATGGACATCAAGCAACAGTATAAAAGCCAATCAATGATACTGAATAAGCACATCAACGTACGCCACACTGCGAAGAAAACCAATAAATCACAGAACAATTGAAACGGTTTTGCAGAGAAAATTGTTTCACTAACCTGACCTACAAAGTTGCAGACTTCGTGGAGACAGGCAAGGGGATCGACGCGTCTCCTTATGTGCTCAATAGAATACAAGTCTGGGGACCTTACTGGCCATGTCAATCTCGGATATGTGCAATATCGGATTGCAAATTTCACACCTCTTTCATATCTAACGTAAGATCTAATACGCCGACCCTACGTCGCTTAGCTATCTTGTTTCCACCCTTGCATCCTGCAAGACTGATACTATCCTGAAACAAGCACACCTACAGCAAATATCTGTCCCGTTTCAACGAGCTTGCATGGATGGTATAACACGTCTTGGTTTTTCGCCAGACCACTCTTCGCGACTGTCTTCTTCGAATCGTACTTGGTTGATACAGGTCGTCTGGTGACAGAAATAACGTCTGTACGCGGTTGACTTGGCGTGGCGGATTTGTCTGAGCAGATAAACGAACATATCGGTCATCAATGGCCATTATTACATGAAGTCGAGCTCCAATGCCTTCCCGTGAGCCATTTTGTTTTCTGAAACGTTTTCTACAGCCTACTGACCACAGGACAGGTATTGAACCATTTAGAAACTTTGGCCTGTCAGTACCCTACTTCTAATCTCCCGATGACACACACCCGTAAAGAATAAATGTAGTTTTGTTGCACTATATGATGATGCAATACCTTCCTTCAGAATGTATTCGTGTGCTTTCGTAATAGATTTTTGGTTTCGTTGTAGTATTTCCTCATTTGGTGCTCTGCACAACATTTTCTCCTCGTACCATAATTAATGACGTCGAGTGTGTGTGTAAAGGGGCCATGACCAAAATGGTTAACAGACTTGATTGTGTGCACATGTCTGATTCAAAACCGATATGAGTATATAATAAACGAAGTGGTTTGAAGCCAATTTTAACAACAAAGAATGTTGGTCTGTTCTTAGAAGCTCATATCCTTATTTAAGAAAATAATCTAACGAATGAAACATTACATGTAAAATTCCGAAAGTTTAACCAATTTGAAACTTGTAATTTCTTATATTATTGCAGTTTGTAAGTAGGCGAACAACTATGGATCCTCCCCCCCCCCCTAAAAAAACCTCTTGACCACCTTCGGAACCAGGTTTTGAATACAACCGTGATGTTTTTACATATTTTTAACGAACACAATGGTCCATAGCCACAAACTTGCTCCAGCTACGATGCACATTTTGGCCACTGAAGATGTACGTGGCTTGAAGTCCCGTTTATCCACTTCTTGCCAGGACGAAATTCACGGAGAAGTTTTGCTAACGTGACCCAAAGTCGTTAAGATTAAGATCTGTTGCCCAAGAACAGCATGAGACACATTATACCCACCCACCCCCTCTCTTTCCACACACACACGCAAAAATCCTTATCTGTCCTCTTAGCAACGTGTGGAGCAATTATTGTAACACTCAGTTTTCATGGTTTTGATAAGAAATTTCTCTCACAATTTGAAATCATTAATTTCCACTTTAAGTTATGATAAGCACGTATGAAAGGCACAAAGGCAGTAAACATACTATTTACATATTGAGTGAAGGAGGTTTAACAATTGCACATTAGATGCTCTGGAATCGTGTTTATAGAATCAATAACATTAGAATCACACAAAAACTCAAGGAACTTGAAATGACTGAGTTAGTTGAAGAGTTATTAACGTCCTAAAACATGCTGAAGAGCTTCTAAAGACGGACCTACAGTTTTCGGTACAGTGAGCCCCTAATCACTTCGTTCAATGAACCCCTTCCCCTTTTGAACGGTGTCCACGCGCACAGAAACCAAGCGCGCTAACCTCTCTGCCAGCTTGACTTAAGGTTAATGTAAAGCAACGATCTCCAACAAAAGACGACAGCACTATCTCCGTATATGTCTAATTTATTTCTACCGTTGTACGAAATTTCAATGCTGCTGCTACAAATTCAAGCCGAGAGAATTCTAACTTTCAGTGAAGTAGAATTCGATCAATGCTGATTTTTTATTTTCGTTTTTCTTCATTGTTGAAATCGCTTGATTGTTGTTGTGAATATCAAAACCTATAACAATGAAGCTCTTTCAACAATGAACAAAAAAAGAAAATAAAAAATTGGCATTGATCGAACTCTTGAATTGGTTATGACTTATGAGCTTTCTTCCCTGAAAGTTTGAACTCTCTACGCTTGAATTTGTAGGAGCAGCATTGAAATTTCGTGCAACAATAAAAATAACATTAGACATGTACGGCCATCTTTTGTTGGAGATCGTTGCTTTACATTAACCTTAAAAGAAACTTTTTGGAGATGCTGCTAGCTAATCACTTCTCCCAATAATCAATTTGTACTTCAAATTGTAAAATATAAAAGGCTATAAAAAAAGGAAAATATTGAAAATCTGTTGTAGTTCCTTCTCTCCCAAATCCTCACTGTTCTCTCTGTTGCATTGTTAAGTCACCTGATTCAGTGCCCAAAAAACATCAATGCACATTCTATATGATAACTAGTCATGTATGATAAAACGAATAGAAAGAAAGTGTGTATAAATGCATGTGTGCTTTGGTTTCTTTAAAAAAAAAAAAAAAAAAAAAGCACCATAAATTTATATTACGTGTAGCCATTCGAGTAGCTGAGGCACGAAACGCTAGGGCAATGAATTCCAGTTCTTTAAAAAAAAAAAGATCCGTCACGAAACTGATGTTATTCCTCACTTGCAGGCGTTAAGAGGAGGAGGAGGGGGCATAAGAAACTAGAGTAAAACGTATAGTAGTGGTAGCAGCACACATATATTTTGTGGTCCTAAGTAGCAAGTATTAGTCAGTCTCTCCATCTCACGTCATTCTCTACTGAACATAAAAACGCAAACCATTAGCACGAGAGCAGTTGTGAGAAAAATCGAAAAGGGAACTATATTTTTGATTATTATTCTAACGACAATACTAAAGTCAGAAACGCTTTCGTTTTATAATACTAACTACTAGATCAAAATGGTCAGACCAGGAATCTAACTTCTTCATCTCAAAGAAAGCTTTTTATCCAGTACGCCTTGAACTGTTCTGAGCTTCGGAGCACCACACGCTGCAATTATGTGCGGAGCCATTAATGCAGTTTGAAAGCGTAAGAACCACTAATATCAGTATTATTCAATCTTTTATAATAAACAACGAATTTGTTTCTACAGAAGAGAAAATTTTAGTTTATTTAAATTAAAATACAAAACTATTTTTGGAGAAAAACATTGTGACATCACTCACTCACTAAGCATTTACCAATGATATGGTATTATCTGCGCAAATTTAAAAATAAATCTTAAAAAAAAAAAAAACATTAAACATCGCTGCCTATAAGCTTCTGTTATGAAGGTATGGTTGAAACTTTAAAAAAAATTGCATTATTATTATTATATGAACAGGTAAAAATAGTGAATTTTAGTTTGAAATACATAAACTGAAAAAATGAAGCGTAACACCTGAACCAAGAATTATAGAAAATAAAAATGAAATAAATTGTACAGGAAAAGAAGGGGAAATGTCCAAGAAATGTTGAGTTCCGGTAAAACACTCTCTCCCATTTACTATACCCTGTATTTAGTATTTTAAAATTAGCTGTAACTTGTGGGTTATTTGTGCTTTTGTATTGGAATTTTCCTACTGGCTAGTTGACACTGTGTAATACTTGTTAGGAGTGCACGCATTCCCTGTATTCTTTAATTGAAAAATTTGATGTAAGATAGGAATAACTCCATTTCATTTAACTCTTCAGAAGACACAAGCACCTCAGAAGAACTGTCATATGGTGTGAAGAATTAGGTACGTCGCAATTGTTTGTATGATCCTCCATGCAAAGCGAATCTACCTCATTCTTGTATAAAATATGAAGTTAACTTTTCCGCGTATAAAAATGGAAGAAACTATTTTTATACGCTTTATATTAACTTGCTCTGCAAGTTTCTCTGGTACAAATCTTGTAATTGATTTTTAACTCACTTCCCATCCTCCGATTTCTTTGAAATTTTCTAAACTTACTTGCTTCCGATGACAATACAATATTCAAGCATTAACTGTAATAAATAAATAAATAAAATAATTGGAAATTATCCTTAAATGCACGCAACACCTCATCTATTGTGTGACGTTTGGGTTGCCTATTTCACAGGGAGTTTAATATTCATCTACTATACAGAAAAAAATAATTAAAAAATGATTTTTTAAAAAAAATACGCTTTAAGATGGACTAAAAAGTAAAAACTAATAAATTGAATTAATCTTATGAATCGGAAAATAAAAGCGTGGGTACTCTTGCTTACCTTATCATAAAATCATAATATCTAAGAGCACCCACGCTTTTATTTTACGATTCATCAGATTAATTCGATTTATTATTTTTTACTTCTTAGTGCATCTTAATATAGCGTATTTTTTAAAAATCCCTTTTTAATTATTATTTTTTTCTTAAACTTGGAGTTACCTCCCTCTTGAACGCGCACTTCAATTGCTAACTCGCATATTTAAAAATTTCCGAGTTGGAAAGTGAATTTTTATTAACGTCCTAAACTAGCTAGTAAGCTCCTAAGGACCTTAGGTAAATGGGCTGCGAACAACTTAGTTTAATGGATCCCGTCGGGAATTGAATCCGTGAACATGCGCACAGAAAGCGAGCGCGCTAACACCTCGGCCACCCTGGGGTAAGTTGGAATTTGAATATTGAATTAAAAACCTGCAAGTCTGTGTGCTGTGTTAATTTATGTCATTTTTTAGTTGTGAAAGTGTTCAAAGTTCCGATTGATTGATTGATCGAATCATCAACACGCTATAATGAGCTTTAAAAGACGGGACTTACAGTTTATAGCCAAGTGGGTTCCGAACCACACCATTTAATTAATTGATCCGCACGGTTTCTAAGCCGGTGACCATGAGCGCAGAACAAATTGCCAAAATTTGCGAAAATTTTCAACGTCCGAAACTCAGAATAGCGAAATTGATAACGAACCGCAAAATATTGTGTTTTTATAGGTTTTCTTAAAGAAAACATTTATTGAGTACATTAATAAATAACATTTTAGTTGGTTATGGTTATACATGGTTTGGTTGGAATCCCTGTTGAATAATTCTCTTACTCTATCAAAACAGAGAAAAAAAATAGCGGTTTGAGGCTCTGAGAGTACCGCAACCCCTCCATTAGCACGAAGCAGCTACGAAATAACCACCAGCACCACAAAATTAAACACAAAACTTCGTTGTTTGATGGAGAAAGAGGCGAGGAGAGGCGGAACACAGAGCAATAGACACAGATCTGATCATAGGGTGGAGACACCTTTCCTGCGCTACCCCCCACATCCCCACCTCACCCTGAAGGTTATCAATCAAATGGCTTGTATTTCAGAGTATCTTTCGTGAACATAAATATTCGGTAACCAATCTCTTTAGGCTGTAAAAAACGTCACAATGCATTACTTGACCACTGTTCTCAATTACGTTTCAATTAGAACAATACATTGTTAAAAACACTTCTTGTGTACTTTATGTAACACATCCGATCTGAAAGTTTTGTGCACAGAGAGATATACAAGACTCGTCCGGGAGTTTATAATGTTTTTTTTTTTTTTTAATATGAATTTTGTTCATTGTCTGCTTGATAGAATCAAGTTTAATGGTTCTTGTTTCGAACGTGTTTTGAATCTATAGCGTATAAACGTGATGACTATTGTGTTTTTTCAAGGCTCAGTTAGGTAAGGAAAGAGGCTTTCATCGAGATGACTTAGGTTCTAATCCCGCTCCCGTAAACACCGTTACTTGTTTCCTACGAAACCAGAATCGCTTAATATAGCAATTTAGTTAAACACTCGCTTGTTCACACACTTGATAAAATAGTTGGGTTTATTTCATGTGTATAAAGCAGCACAAACAGTGCGGTATTTTTGGCAATGTGGTTGGTAATTCGGTGACATTTTGCAAATTTCATGATACATTGAAATTCTGCAGTGTCAATCACGGCATTGCCAAGGATTCTCGAATTAAAATTTTCGCCGACAGGTGATTCCACAGGTATTGCTTATATTCTACGTGTCGACAACTCTTGGCTGTGCAGAATGTAATGTATTACGAAATTATCACTATCACGAAATTACCGAACTTTTACCTTAATACGTTTGGAAAGGTTCCAAACGTAATTGTTAAAACTATGATTCCAAACACACAGTTTCTTCGTCTGTGATAAATTCCTCAGGCGAAAAGAGAGACCCCGATCAAAGAATTGTAACGTTGCTATAATGTTACATACAGTATATTTTCCGAGAATCTGTAAAAGTTACTCCTGCAGTAGTAGAAGTAGTAGTAAATAACTAGTATTAATAGTAGGAGAACTTGAATCTTATTTTAAGGCCTTTAGGCACCTTCTGGCTCAGGCAGGATGGATGATGAAAGAACTGGTGGAATGAAGAAAATGGGAGGAAACTGGGAGAACACCGAGTAAACCCACTCACACGGGGTTTGTTCACCACAAAGTCCACACAGCACGCGCAGGGGATCGAACCGACGACCTCAGGCGCCAGGGGTGAGCGCTCTACCACTAAGCCACCGAGGCCCCAATAGTAGCGTAAGTAGTAAGATAGAAGAAGAAGTAGTAGTAGTAGTAGTAGTAGTAATAGTAGTTCAAGAAACAATTGAGATCCACATGTACGGGTACATGTAACGCAAAGCAAAGAAAAAAAGAAACTTTTTATTTGCCGAACTGTATGTAATCACGAAACCTCAAAGACAAGTGTTTTTAAAAAAAGAATACAGACAAATGAAGGAAACTCGCTGGTTTTCAGAAAGACTCTTTTTATTAGACTGTGCTCAGACAAAACAATCGTTTATGAACTTCCCATGGTTTTCTTATAATAAACGCTTCACGAACAGAGCGTCTACAAGCAGGTCTTCACGTTCGCAACAAGCAATAACAACAATAAATTGCAGAACACACCAATTACTTTATATAACCTCGGGAAAAGCACGTTTCTCGGATATTTACTCATTACTAACACTCAATTTATATCGTCTCTCTGTTTCTTTCATTTAGCAGTAGGCCTATCACTAGAATTGTTCATGCATAAGGTGTCCTGAGAAATAAAGTATGAGGCTCTGCAAAGTGTCCCGTCATTATCCTTAAGGTTAATATAAAGCAACTATCTCCAACAAAAGATGGCAGCACTGCCTCCGTATAATGTCTATTGTATTTTTATCGTTGCACGAAATTTCAATACTGCTCCTACAAATTCAAGCCTAGAGAATTCGAACTTTCAGACAAGAAAGTTCATAACCAATTCAATCGCTTGATTGATGATGTCGATATCAAAACCTATAACAATGAAGCTCTTTCAACAATGAACGAAAATAAAATTAAAAAATCGGCGTTGATCGAACTCTTGAATTAGTTATAAACTTCCTTCCCTGAAAGTTAGAACTCTCTACGCTTGAATTTGTAGCAACAGCATTGAAATTTCGTGCAACGATAAAAATACATTAGACATATACGGAGGTAGTGCTGTCATCTTTTGTTGGAGATCGTTGCTCTGCTTTACATTAACCTTAATACGGAAATGAAATATCGAACATCGTTTCGTCACACAATCTTTTGCTAACGCCGACTATTTTATATCTCACATAATTTTTCTGGTTCTGCTCCTAATACAAACGTCTGTAATTTTCGACACCTGTGGGTTTTATAAAACGTCCAGGAAACCAGACTGTACAAGCTTCGAAATAAAATATTGACTTAATGGTTAACACGCTCAACTTTGGTGTGAGTTACCCCGCCTTCGTGTCACGTCACCACTCTTGTACTTTTAATTTCTTCCTATTTGTTACAATCTAACCCAACCTAACCGAATCAAAGTTAAGGTAGCATATTGAATCTCAAGCCAAAAGGTGGAAAGATTTTAAAGTTACATGAAAAAGTTAAAAATAGTACAAAGGCCATGAAGTGATTACAATAAAACAGTCCCACAAAGATTTCGTTCTCTAACTTTCCACTTCGACTGAATAATTTTCCATTAGTATTTTATTATTTACTTCCTTGTTCTGTCCAGTTCCCATCTGGAATGGTCATCGTGACGTAATAATATCTTAGTAACGCACTATCAAGTATTCCCTGCAAACTGGTATGATCTTTGTTATTACTGTGCTATAAAGATAGCTACCAAGCCGCTGTAGCTCAGTGGTAAGAGCGTTGGTGTAGCATTCGAGAGGTCGTGGGGTCGATCCCAGCGGCCGACCAACCTGACTAAAGTTTGTCCAGGGGTTTTCCTGAGTCACACCAGGCAAATGCCGGGGTAGCACCTTCAACATAGACCCTGGCCGACACCTTCCCGAACCTTTTCTCTATCCCGGCCTGAGCCTTAGATGCCTAAAGGCCATAAATAAAATTCAAATTCAATTTAAAAATAACTAATAACAGTAAGTTATTCTCATTTACGCGCATGAACAACGCAATAAACGAAAAACTACGACCTACTGAAAGAAATTAAGTTTAAAAGAATAGCTTTAAATAAAAAAGCTGAATACGTAGCAAGACAGGCAGAAACGAACAACAGCTAATTTCTACCCAGGACTGGACAGTGGACATAACAGTAATGACCTCTGGTGCATGTTTTTTTTAAAAAAAAACAAGTGAATACGCCAAATACAAGAACGAACTATGGAGAGGAACAAACGAATGCAATTTAGGTTGTGAAGCGCATACACAAGGAACGGACGGACGTAACAGAAATTTCTACGGCTGTTCTACTCAAAAATTTCAAACTGGAACAACGCACTGAAAAAAAAAGAAAAAAAGAGAACAAAAGATGCGACAACAAAAACAAACGAACACAGAAAAGGCAACAAGAAGAGAGGGGGGGGGGAATAAAACTAAAATTGGCACACGGTATACTGTACAGAAAGGACACCTTGTGCATTTTCAGCGTCGAAGAAGCAGAAACATTATTTCGAACTGCAGAAACAATACCGAAACACGAAATGGAAGTCAGACACGGACAGAGAGAGCCCTTTCGCCTCCTCGAACCCCCTCCCGGTTTTGTACGGAAACAACAGGCAACAAACGGACGAAACTGGAAAAGACCAGACCATGTGTTTCGGGTAATTACATTATTGAAAAGCCTCACACTAAAGAGTTATGTAAACAATAGGGGGCCCCATGTTTGGCCATGTGCCGCGGGAAAACGAGCAAAATATAATGAATAGGTTAGCTGAGAGTTTGCTTGCTTGCTTTTGCTGGTGGAGGAGACTACTAGTAGTAATAGTAGTAGTTAGTTGCCAAGCAAAATGCATACACTATCCCTGGTGCTCAACTCACACACACTCGCATACAATGGCCAATACAAGGGAAACATGCTTGAATACAGAAACAGTAGAGGCGAAAGGGGAAAGGAGTGGTAGAACTAATTAGCTTCAACTAGCTAATTGTTTTCTCAACAACTAATTTCTGAAAAGAGGGTGGCAGGGAGGAGTGGGAGCTGTAGCGAGAGAAACAACTATTTAGTGAGGAGCAAGAATAGTTACCCCCTCCCCCTTTCAAAACCATTCGCTTACCAATCTTTGTTAATAATCTTCATCCCCCTAGACATCCACAAACTTACTCCATTCCAGCCACCTGCACCACCCCATTGTAGTATTTCTTTTAAAATCCCAATTACCCCCTTCCCCGTTCATCCCAATGCTTTGTTCTGGTTGAACTAGTAAACTTGTAAATACCTATTCAAGTTTCTTTTATTTATGAGGGTTCATGCTACACCACTATAGAGATATTCCTTGTATCCATTGTCGAATTATTTTGTTAATTGGTTGGTTACCTCCGTATGTTGTGGGATCTCGAGTGACTATCCAAACTAGAAAGTCTCGAATGCTATAAATCAATCGAAATATCTTGGGACGTACGTTATGAATTCTACAGAAAAACACTGACAGCAGCGCAGCCACCATTTCATTGTGGGGGTGGGGGGGACGGGTGAATTTGATTTACAATTGCTTAATTGGCACTTACGTCAGATTAACTCCCGCTTGCGTCACTATTTCTTTCCCAACAACGGCTGTAGACCTAATATTGAAATTTCGATTTCGCAAAACATCGATCGATCGATTAATCGAAAATTTGCAGTTCTATCTCCTTTCTCGGCATCACCTTATCAGGTGATCTATCTTCTATACATGACTCTATACTACATGTAATAGTATATACTCGTATCAAACTGCTTTCTTGCAACTGAGTCATTCAATTTTCCATTTCTCTGTAGGTATTAAAAAAAAAATCACGTTCATCTTTACAAAAGTATATATGAATTATTCTGCTAATAACATAACTGTATCCTAGTCTTTTTTTGGGGGAGGGGGGAGGGGAACAAGTAGAAAAACATCCTAAATTTATTACGAAACTTGAAGAAATAGTTATTCTTACAGAATCGGTTAGAATTACTAAACAACTTATTACAGCCGTTAAAAAAATATATGAGTTCCGATCTGCATAAAAACACGCTAGAAGGCATGCAGTTCGGAGCTGCATTCCACCCCCACAAAAAAATCCCTCCCTGCATAAAATTCCCTGTCTCGAAAGATTAAAAAGAATGGGAATTCCCGTTCTGCCTAAAGATAACTGAAAATATTTTATACGAAGTGATGGAGGGTCTTTAGGCAGAACGGACATGAACCGAATTGACAAGAGAATATCCCCCACACACATGTGACATGTCAGGATTATTCCTATTTGATCCTAAAATGTTGACTCGAGTTTTTTTATGGCCTTTAGGCATCTTTTGGTTCAGCTCGGAATCCTCAATATTCGGGAACATTTTAAACATATTGTGTAACACCTACGTCCCTCTGGAAGCAATAAGCGTCGTAACTCATGGTAATATTGGAACCGGATACCACGTTCCGCCAGTCTTGATGAGTTGGTAACGCGGCATGTCTTGTGGAAATACAATGACAGACTGTTTGGCAATAGCCTTAATGTTAACATTGTAACTGGAGAGTTTTACGTCGGCTGCTTAAATGATTTAAACTATTTGCTTGAAGATACCAAAAATTTACATATGAACATTAAACATGTTGATCATCCCTGCCACTTTCTAATGATTCATACAGTAGGTTATTTTACTCGTGTTATGTCTCTCATAAGTGGATTTTTAAACTTCTGTTTCCCCGTAGTTCTTTGTCAGCTTTATTCTGACTCGTTGTTTTATAAAAAATCCAACATTATACACCCAGGCAATATAGTTTGCCGTGGACACAATGCATTTTATATAGTTAACTATTGTGAATACAGTATGTTCAAATATTTGAAGATACTTGAGGTTTCATAATGTTATGAGTCAAAATACAGGGAATGCGTTTGGGAACGCAACGCAGCGCTTGTCGGCCGAGCTCACGCTTCACTCACTTGTCTGTGCCCGCCAGTCTGCCCGTGGCTTTCCCATGACTTAAAGCCTCACGGTTTATTACTGAAATGTTTTTGTATTTCTTTTCATGCATTTTGCATATACTAACAAAAACTTGCTTCTTCAATATGTTTGACATGCCCTGATGTACAAATATGCCAATTAAATTATTTTAAAATTAGAACTTAACGTGGCGCCTAAAGTCACCGGAGAACCACGGGCCGTTTGGCGGGTGGGGATAGGTGAATCAGTGTGAACTCGAGCTGACAAGCGCTGCGTTGCGTTGCTAAACGTATTCCCTGTATAAGACAATTAAAATAATTCCCCATATAAACCCATGGAATCCACAATAAGGCGGCGGAGTTGATAAGCACCGTTAATTAAATCAGATCCAAATGAAATGGGTCTTGTCAAACAACCTGGACAGTACCCTGGTAAGGGTTGTTGACACCCATCCGATACATGTCCTACCTAATCAAATAAACATCACATAGACAGCTCAATGGAAACTTTTAGGACAGTAGAAAAAAAAATCAAGACCGCCGGCAATGCCATCAATCGTCTTTCGCTTCTTTAATAAAGATTTTCAATTATTTCAAAGACTTTGATTTATCATTACAGAACATTTAACTGAAGAAAAATTTTAAAAGAACAAACTAAAAACAACCCGTCATTCTTTCATAATGGATCTGAAAAGCTGTCTGCACATCGGTAATTATGTATGGATAGGACGGCCCATTGGAAGGAGGAAGGGGGGCAGGGATTACTCACTTATAACATTGTATAAAAACAGCTTTGTCACCACCTAATTTCATTGATTTTAATCTGACCAGTCGACCAGCTGGCGAAACGCGCTGGACTGACGAACGCGAACACATCAAGCGGCTAAAAACTTCCCGATGCACGCACGCACACAAACACATACATCGACACAAAGTTGAGGTGAGAGTACTGTGTTTTTCAAACCGGTCTTTCCCTCCCCGAACACGCGGTGTTGCCACTTTTCCGACCGTTTAAGTCATTCTGACAGTTTTGTGGTCCTGCTGTAACAAATATCGGGGGGCTTCTCCACAAGTATCACACTTGTTTCTTTTCTTCGAATTGGATCAACCACCACTGGTTGCAAACTAGTTGCATATCGAGGGGATAGTATTACGCCAAGGTCAACAGATTTTCTCACTTTTGTGTTGAATTTCAAACAAGCTCCCTCCCCCCAAAATTACATCCAAACATTTTCATCTATGATTTGTATAGATAAAAGGCGCTCAATAACAATTCTATCGCCCCGTGTTCTAGTAGTTACGGCCGATTACATCGAAAAGGCACTTTTATGATCTCTCAGACTCACAACAAGAATGTCAGGAAGAGATCTTCAACAGAAACCCTGGTCCCTTATCCCACGACAGATATTGTGTTCGATTGGTACGGTTGCCATTTCCTCCTCTCTGCAAAAAGCTTCCCTGGCTCGGTTTCTCTCATGGACGGGTAAGATGCGTTTGCCTACTAATTATTCTTCTCCCGGCGGTGGAAAACCACTGCTCTATATCAAAGAGTAAGATGTGACAGCCTGTAGCTTTCAGGTGCTGTAATAGACCAGAAATGTAAATTTTTAATTAACAATTAAGGAACTCTTCTTTTTTCTTGTATTTCGTTTATTGCAAACAACAAATTCTTCAGAGCACGCCAAGTCTTTTCTATTTCTCTTAAAGTCAACAGATACAGACTCATTGGCAAGAATCAGTGAAATTATGCAAATTTCAACCCCCAAAAAATTAACATGAATGAAGAAAACATACCAGAATACCTCCTCCTATCCAAGAAAGTTGCGTGGGCGTATGAGTAGTGAGCTGAAAAAAAAAAATATGGGCTGAATTAGCCTAAGCCTGCCACGTCTGCGGAATGACGTTCTTCAATAATCACCTTCGGGGTAGAAATGATGAACGTAATGCACAGGATATCATCGCCTGGTAAAACTGAGGTAAACCCTGGAAAACATGTCAGAATGGAAGACAGCGGGCTCGAACCCACGCGCCTCTCCATTACCGATCCGTAGTCCGTGAAGTTATCGACTGCACAAGTACATAGCACGGATTGCCCGCATACTGAAATATGATTCGATAAAATCAGATTTATGACATCTTTTCTTTATTTATGGGTATCGTAATTCATTTAAGCAAGGTTGAATCTAAAACTTACCTTCAAGAATAAATTGACGTCACTGTTAAGGGAGCAACGCAACAAAGGAAAAAGAAACACTTCCAAAAATGAACACAAAAGTTTAATAGAACACAGTTACTTCTTTGGAAGTAGGTGCGAATGAACACAACGAAACTTGTTCAGACAAACTAGCCCACGTTATCTAGACGTCGAGTTCAAGAAGGTCACTTAGATATTTAATAAATAAGCTTGAGGTATCCTTAACCGTTGTGAGTGTGTGTGTGTGTGTTTTTCATTTCCAACCTTTTAGTACAATTTCCAAAGGCGGTATATTCAGAAACAGGGGCCTATAGATGTGCGCAGAATGCAAAACGTGATAAAAACCATTACGATTTCTGAATCTATCCGTTCTTAAAATGGGATTTTAAAACACTTCCTTCTTGCTTTTATTATCTTGGCCTTCTGTTCGGGTCAAATCTTATAATCAAATTTTTACACACTTCTCATTGTGTGATCGATTTAAATAAAACTTCATACACTTGTGTATGCCTGATGAGGTACGAGAAAAGATTTTTAGTATTTACTAGAAGTGGTATAAAAATAGATTACACTACCTTTCGTTCAAAAAGTGAATCACATCATCAATGCAACGACTCCTCACCAATCCTATTTATTAACTTTGACTTCGAGACCGGAGTCCGATACTTCTTACATCATTATGTTGGGTTAACACCGAAAATAGGAGCTCTGACCAGGTACCACTTAGGATAAGCACGGCATTATTGTAAGAATGTACCAATCTATTTTCTTTCTCATCGAACTCTCAAATTTGCTACACGCACACACAGAGCGAGAGAAAACTTATCTCCATCTTCTTCACTTAATTTTGATTTCTCATATGACAGGGTTCCCACTAGGAGAGTTCGGAATTACGGAATGGAAATGGGAAATGTCGAAAGTGGCAACTCTGAAATGTCGAAAGTGGCAACTCTG
>JAGDQP010003526.1:15681-35595 GCA_022664845.1 Lepisma saccharinum | reverse complement strand
AAGGAACTTGGCTCATCCGTCTCCCATTTCACACCTTTTCAGGACTAAAGAACTTGGCTCCACTTTTTGCACCTCTGGTGTTTTTGTTCGGATTAGTATAGTCAGAATTAATAGCCAACTCCAGAATCCACCTGTTTTAGTCACTGGTAATTCCAACGTTCCCGGATCAGGTCATTTGAGTGTGTGTGGAATTTAACCTGTATTTCTTTTCAGGCAAGGAAACCGATGATTGTCTCAAGTCAGTGACTTGCGCTAGGAGATTTGTTGTGGTATTGAGGACGGCTCTGATACTGTCTGGTACTGAACTCCTTTATACACAACTTACGGCGCAGAATGGCACTCGAACAAAGCGTCTTTTGAAGGCATAAAATATAAACTTTTTCCAATGGTGAAATTATTGTACAACAAACCAACTGACAATTCGGCTGCCAGAAAATGATTACAATTTCACAAACGAAAACTTCTAGAGCGGATGTTAAAAGGCCTGCCGTTCTTCGTAGAAACACGAACGTCATTTTGCATCTAGTATATTTTATTATATCTGGAAGATTTCAGTTTCAACTCTCTCATCTAAGCTCCTTTCTGCAGAGACCGTCAATATTATGTAGGGGATTCAATGAAGGAGACTTATACGAACGAAAAATAAATCTGCAAAATTACTAACAAATGAAGAGAGAAACGAAGATTGTAAACTTAAGCTTATGTAATTACCTATCTAGTTTATGCTCAGGCTAACTGAAAACAATGACATGTTAGTACCTCACGATGCTAAAATAAAAACACACACGAAAAGACGGTGTAACAAAGTTTAAAAAAAAAATATTAAAATACTCCCTCTCACCCCACTTAACGCTGTCGGCTAACAATAGGAACGACGATGCGGGGAAGGGGGGAGGAGGGTTAGAATGAGAACAGAATCTAACCATAAGCAAAGGTGCTGTAATACAGATCATGAATTTTTGATAATCCCTCCAGCTCAACCGGTAATCAGCATACAACTAGCGCCACACCGTGGAGAGAGAGAGAGAGAGAGAGAGAGAGAGAGAGAGAGAGAGAGAGAGAAACACACAACAAAATCAAAAGGACTTGGGCCTCGGCAGAAAATGGTTTTGAAATATTAATTTGACACGAAACCCTCTCTTGTGTACAGCAAAACTGAAAATTATGTTCCTATAATGAAAAATATAATTTGCTTCTAAGCTGCTTTCATGTAATTTGGTAGCTAATCTCCGAAACGTTTATTAAAAACCACGCCACTAGGTTTTCTGGCTTGAGAGATCTTCCCCCCACTTTTTTTTTTAAAAAAATCGTGTAATGGTATAAAATTTTGAGATTATATATACACCCCCTCTCTCCTCAACAAAGTAGCCTGTAATTTTTTTGGTCTTTATGAAGGATTCAAACCACGCATATAGAATATTAGCTATCATACATTCGGAAAGGATTATCAATTTCTCAAATTAATTTAACACTGTTTTCATACTTTTTTTCCCCTCTTTCAAACTTATATTCCTCTTTTCGCCTAAATGAAAACAACACTCTAATTAGAAAGATGTATAGAAGGTGTTGGTTATACATATAAAGCTGGTACTGATCTACTCATAAACATTATGACCACCTACCTAATATAGGTGTATACAAGATACTGCCATTAACGAATTATTTTTCATATTTACTGTTTTAATGCTGCAAAAGAGTAATTTTTTTTATATATATCCCTCCCCCCTCTCCCCTCAAATGAGTAAAAAATTTGGATCAAGGACACACACATACACCAAGCGTCCTCAACATTTGGTCGATTTATCATAATCACTATTGCAGGAGCAATACTGCAATATCGGGCAATGAAAAGGAAGTGCATTAGAAACGTACGAATGTAGTATTCCCATCTCCAGCTGTGGAAATCGACGGTTTAAAATCTCTTTGAAGAGGAGATCGGAAAAGATGTGTAGATAAAAAAAAACATAAAATAAGTATTTTTATAGTATAGAACTGATAAACACGTTAATTGCTGTTCTTTTAAATTAGTCAACCTCTGACTCTAATCCAATGGTTCTCAAACTCTTTCAACTTATTTGGCCGTGTGTGGTACTATGATATACTTGGCGGCTCCACTGTTCTAGAGCAGACCCCTACTAAGATCAATTAGGCGAATCGTAATTTGAGATATGTCTCGAATGCTTTTGACTCCATACAAAAAAAAAAAAAAACAATCAGTCAACAATCATCGTGAATTACATTCGATCAGTCATAGGTGGTCATCCTCGTGATGGTGGCCCTTAGAAGGACAATATCACCCTTTACATACCCTCACCTTCACAACTTGAGGATGAGGGTGGCGACGAAATTGAAATGTGAGGGTGAATGACATGCTGAAGGTTAATTTTAATTTATGGCCTTTAGGTGTCTTTGGTTCAGGCCTGGATAGAATACGGGCCAGAAGTCTGCCAGAACTTATTTGAAGGTAAAGGAACCATCCCGCAATTAGCTGGGTGTGACTGAGTAAAATAATTGGAAACCCACAGAGCCAGACAATGGAATCGATCAAAGTACCTTCCAAATGCGAAGCTAACGCGTTCCCTAACTGAAAAACAGCCACTCGTTTCAGTGTTGAGGGAGAAATTCAGGCTGATTAATTGTTTCAGCTTAAGTTTAACAGAACAACAGAATTTCAAACTTCAAATCAGGATTGTGACAGAGGAAAACACTAAAAAGTACAAACGAAGTTTAAACAATTGTCATTTTTCCCAAATAATTTAATACCTACTAAGTTACTAGTGCCTCAGCGATGGTATACTGGCTAAGCTCAGAGAATGCTACGTCAGGAACCGTGAGTTCGAGTTGCCACTGAGCCCTGACTTTACGGAGCTCAAGAGGGTAGAGCGTTGGTTTATAATGCAAGGAGGTACACAGATCGATCTCAACGTCCGGCAATCCTGACTAAGGTTCTCCACGGTATTTTCTCTGTCATACCACGACAATGCTACAATGGTACTTTGAATAAGGCCAGAGTCGATATCCTCAGGAACAGTTCGAACCCAGCGCCCAGCAATCCTGACTAAGGTTTCTCATGGTATTTTCTCAGTTATACCAGGTTAATACTACGGTTATACCTTAAATAATGCCAGGGTCAATATCTTCCCATGTTGCTGTTGCGTTGTCTTAAATGTAAAATGATCCCTGAGCTACATTTGCAGTTTTGTCAAATATATTTTTAATCCCATACTTTTGAAAGAAACAGCTAACCCACAATGCTCTAATTTTTCGTATATGAAGGCTTGGATAACAAGCAGATGGTTTTAGCCGAACATTCAAATTACAGCATAAAAAACATTCAACAAATGTGGAAAAAGTACCTGGCAAATGTTTACTAAATATAATTGTGAGCTTTAATATGTTCTTAAAATGTCAAACAATAGCTCTTGCACTTGCATATACAGGTAGAATATTCATGTTAAAGCCCAATGAAGAAAGTTAAATGCAACTTATTTCATTTTCAAAATTGAATACATACTGTTTTATGCAAATTATAACAAAACTGCAGCTAATTTCATAGCAATAAAAATTATCTGGAAGAACAGTAACATTCTCCGTAACAAGGCGTTTTAAATAAGACAAGAAAAAAAAAGCAGCTTTTACAGGTTATGTAGGATATCGTCAGGAATGCTTTACCATGTACACAGAATTATGTCACAAGAACAACTGATACACAGCGCTCCTCTATGTAGTACAAATAGTGACAATATAATGATGGGTGTTCTGTCCGAAGGTCTCTGGTACGGTAAACTGATGGTGGTTTGCCATTGCCTTCCATCAGATGAAGATGATGGGGGCCTACAGTTTAACATAGGATCCGAATGCCTTGTGTCCCTACCAGAAATCGAACCCGGAATCCCATGATTACAAGACTGCAAGCCTTGGGGCAGCATCACCCATAAGCAAGACTCACTAGTAATAGTAGTCATAAATGATACACAAATTAAAGCAACGATACTAATCTGCGGTAAAAGTACTCAGGTATAACTCAAAGTACAAAAATTACTCGGACATGAAAATCCAGTAGTCAATAAATATAATACGTAAACAATACTGAATATTTATCACTTACCTGGTAACCCTGAAGTTCACAGAGATCGGTGTCACAAATAACAGACACGAACACACAGTCAACCCCCCAGCCGAAACGTGCAAAAACACCTCAACTGGTGCATCCCAAACAACGAAGTAAAGCATCTCCAGAACCTTCATAAAATACCCAATTTTCATAGCTAGCTAACCTCACAGCGTTTCCAGATACCATACAAGAGGAAACACCTCCCCCTGCCCGGCCTTCTATTCTATTCTATTCTCTCACTCTATGACCCGTCCACTCCAGTCCTCCTTCAATCTCGCTAGCTTTTGAAAATGTTCGGACCAAAAGCGGCAGAAAGTACATTAATACGGCTAATGGTCCATTTCTAAAAACCTGAAGCTCGTCCCTACAGCCTCACAGAAAGAGAAAGAAAAAAAGGAAGAAAAATATATAGAGTACACAGGGAGCAGATAGGGCAAAGGGGCAGAAAGAGACAGGATTTGAATGAATCTGAAAAGGGGGAGGGTGTGTGGGAAGAAAGGGAGGGTAAAAAAATAGGTAGCAGGAGTGTGAGAGCAAGCCACTAAAATGGGTAAGGCAAAGGGGAGAGAGGGAGATATTTACAAACCCTCAATTACCGGTGCTGGTATGGACCGTGTCAGACCAACAATACCGACCAAATGACAAATGAAATACGCAAATGAAGAATTGTCGCCTCATGAATGGGGAATAATCTGGCGCTGTTTAGTGCGCGGTGCAAAAAGGAGATTGTGGAGAGGAGGAGGAGAGGTTGTGTAGAAAAAAAAGGAAGATAATAGAAAGGGGTACGGGGGCCAACATTTCCTCACACCTTCTTCTCTCTGCAGAGTTGGGTCCGTAATGAGAGATATTGTGCGTTGTTAGCCGGTCCCGAAAAAGGATCCTTAGCGAGAAGTGCGCATGCGCCTACGATCAACACGACATATTTCCCCCCTTCTCATAGCACCTCTGGATTATTTTCTTTTCCCTCTCGAGGACATTTCCTTGCTCGCTTGTTGTGTTACTCTGATGAAACAACAAATCTCTTGTCGTGGATAACAGTGAACGAAACAGCCTCTCTTCTGTTATCTTCTCTATTAAAAAAAGATTTTCATGTCATCTTGATTTACCAGAGAGAAATTTAGTTAATCCTAAATTACGAAAAGAAACGAAAAATAAATGGTTAAACTATTTGCTTTCTTCAACATCTTTTTTTATCATCTTCGTTAAAAGTTAATAGTGCTTTATTTACAATTATTTTACGAAGTTTTAAATCACCAACATCATTCATAGCACAGAAACAGAAGAGAAATAAGGCACTAATTCTCGTCAATGAATTTACAATTTAAAGAGAATTTAGCACGTAAAGAATATTTTAAACGTTATTCTAAATATGGGTAGCATTTTATTAACGCCCTAAACTAGTTTTACCTTCTGAAGTTTATAAAAGTGTTTCTGGACCACTGAATTTAATAAATCTCCACCGGATTTAAAGCAGAACTAAGCACATAATAACTACTTTTGTGTTGGAAATACTGTAAAAGTTTAAGATGTTTACTGCGGTGGGCAAGGTGAACTCATGGTGGTTTTTCATTGCCTTTTATTTGGCGAAGGTGTTTATAACGTTCTAATAACGCGGCTTACAGTTTTAGGTCGATTCTGAACTATACGTGTACGAAAAAAACCCGTCAAGAACAATAATATGTATTAAAGTAGTGTTTGGTTCTTTAATTTGATTTATATCAATATGGTGCATATAAAGAGTTGAAAATGTTGTTTCTCAGTGTTGCAAACCTGCTAAATTTTAATGGCACTACGACGGTTTACTGAATATTTGGTATTCCTCAGTGATGATAAACATCGTGAAGCACATAATACAGCATTTCAAACTGGAAATATTTTTATCAGGACAAACATGGAAAATCAATTCCCATTCACAGTTTACAACACTGAGTTCCGTGCTTCATGGTTATCATCACTAGAAGCATACCAAATATAAAATAAACATCTTTTCAGTTATTTAGAAAAATTAAACTTGATATCAGTTGGCAAAATTGGAAGCCTCATACAATATTTCCAGTTTCAAATCCTCAAATGTTCATCAACATTGGGGAATACCAATATTCAATAAACCGTCGTAGTGCCATTAAAAGCTGATAATATATTATTTTAACTAGTAATATGAACTGTATTGATATAAATCAACTATCAAACGCAATGCATACTTTATGATTTGCTGCTAAATATTTTTACTTAACATTGTAAGTTTAAAAAAATATATATCGATTTTGGGTTCCAAATTGGAACCCCAATATCGAGAACGAAGCGAAATTCAACAAATAACAGATACAGTTTGTTTGTTTGTTTGTTTGTTTGTTTGTGTGTGTGTGTGTGTGTATGTATGTGTGTGTGTGTGTGTGTGTGAGAGAGAGAGAGAGAGAGAGAGAGAGAAGAATTAATCTGCGAAGTTTCACTGTCGAATTCAGTTTCTGTGTTCGAAACAACAAATTTTGAGCTCCAAATTTGAACCATGTGACAATCTAAAAAGTGAAGCAGAATTTAACTTTTTTTTTTTTGTCGAGAATAGATCTGCGAAGTTTGGCTGTCGAATTTGGTTTCTGTGCTCCAAGCAACAAAATTCAAATTTGAATTTTATTTTTAAACAAATTCACAGTTAGTTCTGTAACTGAGTAGTTTAATTATTACGTATGTTGTATAGAGTTCAAGATCTCTTTAAAAGTGGTTATAATTATAAAATGTTCTGCTTTCGGAGCGCAGTTGTCGATAATGTCCCTTGCAAGACCTACAACTTGCAAAATACAGTAATAATTACCCAATATCAGATTTACAGTTGAAACATTCTATTCTATTTATTGTATATGCAATGTTAACTCAGTGTTGCCAGATTGTTCCAATTTTGGGCTAAAAAATATCCAATCTGTCACTTTCTACGAATATGAGTGTACACTGTATGGAAAAAAAAAATGAATTTATTTCTAAATTTTAAAAGCACATTTTGCATACCATGAGTGGATGTAATTGAGATAATATGGTGATGGAGTCTAGATTTTAATGTTACTGCTCTAGAAGGTAAGACATATTTGCTCGTAAGTGTTGACTGATTGACAGACCACTGAACATTATAATCCTAGCGTTCATATTATTTTTGGGTTGTGGGAAAGAAAAAGAAATATGAAAAACTTAAATGAACGAAATGCAAGAAGCTGAACTACGATGTGTGATAATATCTATATTATTGTTCAGAGTCTGAATATCACTTGATGAAGGATAGTATAATGTGGAAACTCAAAAATCCCTGATACAGGAAGTGTGTATCAAACTATGGAGCTGAATACGAGTTGTCCTGTAATTTCTATCATGCATAAGATAATTGCGGACTTTACTTCAGAATACCCTTTCATGAAATAAGAATAAAGCCAGTGTCATTATGGTAGTAGAAATTAGTCTATATTTTTACTATTAATTACGGACAGAGGCGGCGTTTGGGGGTGGCAACTGGGGCAACCGCCCCAGGCCCCGCGCTTAGGGAGGCCCCGCGTTTCCGAGTTGATATTTTTTTTTACTCAATGATATAAAAGTTGATTTTTTAAAAAAAAGTTTACAAATAAACTAGTTTGTATAGTTTCCATGCGAAATGTAATGTGAAATGGAAATGAATAAAGAAGCACTTGTAATTAGCAATGCAGTTTTTAAAATATATTGTACTTTCTTTAAATAAATTATGTCGGCTTTTTTTTTTTCATAAGAAACCGTTGTTCATTAAAAAAGAGAATATTTAGTAATAAATTTAGGGTCAGGAATGAAAGGAAGAAGTGAGAGGAAGCATTTAGGGGGAAGTCGCTTACTGCTTTTTCGGTTTTAGATGTAACATTTCGGTGCTCAGCGATTTTTACTTGTACTTCGGCCCCGCGGGGTCATTATTGCCCTAGGCCCCACGCTCACCTAACGCCGCCTCTGATTACGGATAGAATGAGTACTGTTGATAGTGCTGTGTTTATCATCATACTAATACAAGACAAAGAAGTATAAAACCGAATCTATAACGAGGATCGAAGCTCAGTTCGTAGAACAATCAGAAGGTCCTGGGAACGATTCCAGCATATAAGTTATACAGTGTCACATCCAATTTAAAATTAAAATATATAAAATAAGTGACTATGTGTGCGTGAGCATCACGCAAAAAAAGTGTTTGACCGACTGTAATGATTGACTAGTCGCAGTGAATAACCGGCTAAGTCGGGAAACGTAAATTTTACAGGAGAGGAGTTCGAAAGTTCTGATGGTTACTGGGTTTCCTAAAATACTTAAATCAACACATCCTGTAAGTTCCTCAGTTTTAGGAATTCCAATATACTAATTCTACACAATGTAGAACTCACCTAAAGAAGCTTTTTATTTAAAAAAAACACTGGCGTAACAGGCCTATAGGCTCTGAGACTGCCCCAACGCCATCTGTCCGTATTTGATGGAACTACATCCACCTGAGTAACGGCTGTGTGGTCAGCACTGCGCGTAATTAACCACGAATAGGCGTATTAGGGGCTTACCAGACCGAGTGTGGCTTTATTCACGTGACTCCCCAATTTGCCTTACGACGCTGGGTGGGCGCCGAAAAGTGGGACTCCAGCCGGGAATTGAACCCGGGACCACGCGGACATGAGTACAACGCTCTAACCACTAGACTGTGGAGCCCCTACCGAAAGAAGCTTATACCTGTAAAATCCCAATTTTACCAAAAAAAAGTCAATTTAGGCGGTTATTCACTACGACCAGCGGATTATCATGTTGTCCAAACATTTTGGACATCAATCTGTCCAAAAATAAGTATATCAAAACCACACGTTGCACTTTAATGAAAAATATTTTAATGTATAACAACACAAATTTCAGATACAGTCCAATGAAGAGAAGCTGCTCCTGTAGCGTGACACAATCAAGCAGCGAAAAATATCTTTTTTAGGCTTGACCCTTGTCTTTCATGGGTAGTTTGCTGCTCTTTCGCCCCGAGCTGTTGCATTTACGGCTGTTGAGGAATTCAGTCTGATCACATCATGAACAGAGAGAACAGCAGCGTTGCTAACTCAAATATAGAAAAGTCAGTGTATACCATTACTTTTGTAGGCAGATTGGTATTACGTCATATTAAGGCTCAGTAGATGATCAATGCTAGACTGTCTTTAAAATGTTCTGTTGAGGAAGTAACACAAGGCAAATTCTTTTTCAGGTGTGATAAGGCCTGAGGCTGAGATGCCTAAATTCGAATTCAGATGTTATGATCAGTTTGTTCGATGTGTGTTCTATGTTTGCATGGATATAGACATAATTGTCATTATTATTTTCTACAATTAGCAGCTACTATTGTTACTAACTTTTGATTCCTGTACCTGAATTTAAATTTGAACTTCCTGTAAGTACCATACAGACATTCGCCTGGTGAAAACTGGAGACGAAACTCTCGAAAACGTTTGTCAATATGACTCGTATGAACGAGAGAAGAATCCGAACAATTTTCAGTAGATGGTAGAAAAACTGTACAATTGTAGTTTGATTTTTCTTCAACATTGGAAAAAACAACAATTAAACTTACAAGGACAGCATCAAAATCCTTTGTTTCACATAACTCTCGAACTCGGTTATACATGACTCTCGGTTCGATGCAGTGTTGGTTTTGCATTCGAAAGGTCCTGAATTGGAATCCAGTGCACAGTCATCCTAACAGATTTTTTTCAGATCCTTTCCTCAGTTACACCAGATCAATCCCGGGCGCTACATTCCAAATACGCCCATGTCCTTGGCATCTTATTTGCTCCATCCTCGCCCTTAATTTACCCCGAGTTGTACACAAGATGCTTAAAGGACTTAAATATAATTAAAGTGAAATCTACAAATTTGTGTCTACAAATATGTCCTATGATCTTGCTGTTATCTTTCCCTCTAATTTTAGCTGTTTAGTCACACATATCTATTCTTAGTCTTATTATATCTTGATTAAGTAAAAGATTAAAGGTTACTCACAAATAATTATGCAGTATGCAAGTCTGTACCACAACGCACTTACCTACAGAAGAAAAGAAAAATAAATAAATAAATAAAAATGAGACAATCACAAATTTACTACAAAACTAAATCAACCAGCACACAATTGGACTTACAAGGAAACTTTCTATAGTGTCACTATTGAAACTCAAGAAAATTAAAACTTAATTTCATTACATCATAATTACACACACACAAATATGATTTAAAGTTGCACACTAAAATTAAATTAAAGGTTGCGTACACAAAATTTAAAAGTTGCATAGATAAAAATTACAGTAAATTAAAAGTTGAACAAAAAGTACACGCCCTACATAAATTAAAAGTAACACACACATATACAAAATTTATATATATATATATATATATATATATAATAATAATTCACAGTCATATTCAATCCACTACTGGATGAGGCCTCTCCCGGAGGGAGGTGGTGGTCTACTGCTCCCACGCTGATCAGACGTGTTGGGAGAGGAGAGCCGAAGCTCTCAACTGTGATCACTACCTCTTTATTCAGGTAGCTCCCCAATTGGCCTCAACGCTGGGTGGACGCCGCACGGGCAACACCATCAGGAGTACTGCAACGGTCACCTGTCCAAGCATTGACCAGACCCAGAGCTGCTTGACTTCGGTGATCTTATGGGAACCGGTAGACCAGCTCGGCTAGAGCATTGCCCATATATATATATATCTTTTGCACATCCTAAAAGGTACAGACATTTCATCACTCCTGTTCACTTTAAATGTACAAAGATATGTACACCTGTGGACAAAAATATTGTCGCATGTCTTTAAAGAATATTTCCCAAAATCTTAAAGATATCCCTCCGTGTGTGACATCTAATCACGAAAATTAAAGTTAGGATTACTTTCCGAGATAAAAAAGTTTGTACTATACAACTTGGTAGATTTTATATCGACGAAAAATTATATTTTTGCAAATATTGCCGTCGTTTAGTAAATATCAGGACAACATTTCCCTCAAAAGTGCATCTTGTGATTGTGCATATGTCTGTATGTCAACCAATTTATACGATATTTCAACATATTTATTTTCGAAATAAGAAAAAAGTCAGTTATAAACATGCGACAGAACTTTTGTCCATAGATGTACAAGAAATGAACTGATCGTGAATTAAAATAAAATTCTTGGGAACATGGAGCAAAAGAGCCAAACGTTGTAGATCTATCTATTCGATTGTGCGTGAATTATACCAATCACATGTAGTGTTGCCACATTTATGTAGAAACTTCAACAGAATGATCCAAAATGGAGAAGCTTAGATTAGGTAAGGTTAGGTTAGTTTCTTTTAAATAAACTGTTAATAGATAACATGTAATACGGGCTGTAAGCCACTACCCAGAACGTGTGTGCCATTATTACAGGAAAGTGGCAAGACTGGTGCATAATCGAATGGTTTCACTTCTCCCCCCTCTCGTTCCCTGTTCCGAAATTGTTTCATAGGAAAAGAAACTGAATCAACGTTTAATCATTTATTTTCAAAAAATTTCTACAATTTTATTAAATATTTTCTCACCAAATTAATAAAGGAAATTTGCTCTAATTATATTCAGGTTGCTCTGAAAAAGCAGCACCAGTAAGCTGTTTTAACAATATAAAGTGAGTGTCCTACACGTTGATCTTGTCACATATTGATATCATGATCATACGATTAATCATCATAATCTGGATTAGCGGCCTGAGCCATAGCTGCCTAAAAAGGCCATAAATAAAAATAAACATAATATCTTGATAGGAGTTCAGTCTTGACCTCGGAGTGGCAGAGAGGTTAGCACGTTTACTTTCTGTGCGAGTGATCACTGATTCAACTCCCACCAGAGTCCACTGAACACTGATTTGGACCCTACTTTACCAACGAACTGTAGGTCCCGCCCATAGAAGTTCACAAGTTCGTTTAGGACGTGAATAATAATGCCATCAATGAGTTCAGTGTTGCCAGTCTGTGGAATATTAAGACTTACCGGATAGAACTCAGTCCCTCTCGGTGACAGTTGGTATATTGTCACCTTTCTCGCTATATACAAGACAGGCATTCACCAATCTATGCCAAAATTTTGAGCGAAACTCGTCAGACTTTGTCGGATTCCCATCGCAATATTATCCTTAAAATACTGAGGGAGGGAAATCCCAATTTTGTTTTAAAAAATTCCAGCATGCTGAGTTTACTTTCAAAATTACTGAAAATTGAAACGAAAGGTGTCAAAAAATATTTAACAATATTTTCCGAATTTTGTCTTTTTTCCCCCCTTTTACTCTTCATGTAGCCTAAATTTTCTTCCACCTGAGACAATTAGGTCAAAACAAAATGTCTTTCCTCCAACGACCACCCAATTATTCTTAACAGGAAGTAGAGTCAATACACTTAGACGATACTACATCCTAATAAAATTTGCTTTTAAAAATACAAAAGGACGAGGTTACATGACACTATCGGTAACAAACTTGATTAGAATATAGTAATAAAATTAGCTTCTGTGCCTTCACTTGCTTCTGTGTATAGTGAAAAGAACAATTTTCTGAATGTTCTTTTGCCTGCCATCTGTCGACCACATAAGCGTTTAATACTGTCAGATGGTTTAAGAAAGTAAGTTTCTTGTATGTTTTTTTTTTCCCTGTGATCATTCCTGCATATCTTGTCCCATTTTCAATTTTATTGGTTAAAATCCTGAACAATGACGATTATCATCACTGATAAATTTCGTCAAGATTAGATCAGCCATTTCAGAGAAGAAGTGCTCCTACAAACGCCTTACGAAGTGAAACCTCCAGCAGCTTTGCTTGAATTAAAGATATTCAGTGCGATAATGAATAAGCCGAAGTTTATCACGCCCTATTACTAGTAAAAATGTGTCGATCTATTTTAAAACAAACTAAAGGGACAAGATACGCCCAAATCTTCACATTTCTTGGACATACTACGTAACACCACCTAAGCATGAAAACAGATTTCAACACAACAGAACAACAACTCTACAAGAAATGTATTATTTTTTTTTTAATAATCTGTAGTTTCCCATTTACACATGATGTTTTGTATCTCACACCAAACAAGTGCCTAAATACACGTGTTGGAAGAACAGGTATTCGAGGCTTCCGTGTCTTCAACCTGCTCATCTTCACAGCTGCCAAGTGCTAAGTGTAGCCAACCTCACGACAGAACGTAAAGCGATTTATCAAACGTAAAAAGCCATGTAATGGAGGGACCATTAATCAGGTTTCCTTGTTACAGAAGTGCTGACAGTCTTACTGTCCAAAACTACCTACGTTGGCCCTGTTTCACTCCTACAAGACAAGATGTTTGCGGAGAGGAGGAGGAAAGGCGAGATGTTTGAAAATATTTTGGCAACTGCTAAGGTATGTTCACTCTCTCTTCCCTCCACAAAGATCTTTAGTCTGTGTCTACGTTACAATGTCGTAAGATAGCCAAGCGCTGTGACGTAACTTTTTTATTTTCGGCTGTTCAGGGATATGCCATAGGTGATTTTTTTTTAAAAAAAAAAAAAAAGAGCCAAAATGTTCTTATTTTATTTTATTTTTTACTCTTTTAAATACAGGAAGCAATTTGTACATGGCAAACACGTGATCAATTTTAGTCACCAATTCAGTTTCGTTAAATAAAATAAAATAAAAACCAGAGTCATTCTTTAATGCAAGTGCTTGGCGCGCACCGTAAGTATTGTCCTGTTTTTTCGGTTTCAAAGACCTATCTTCCTATTCCTCAATATGTTCACCAGCAAACACAAAGATCCAATTCAGATGCTTGAAACATGGATCTCGTTCCAACACTTGATAGCTACGCGCCTTCAGAGTCGACACTTGATAGCTACGCGCATTCAGAGTCGACACTTGATAGCTACGCGCATTCAGAGTCGACATTTTGATAGATACCCGCATTCAGAGTCGACACTTTGATAGATACCCGCATTCGTAATCGAAGAACTTCGTGCAAGAAGAAGGCAACTCCCAAATTAAAAAAAATAATCAATTCCTTCATCTATATTACAGAAGAAATAGGGACATCTTCAGTGCAAGAATGAGGTCGATTCTCTGACACGCGGCAGAAAACACAAGCAATGCAACATACCAAATTCTTGACGCGTTAAGACATCTCTACTTAGTTTCTTAATCTTCGGAACAATTTCGATAAAACCGAGTTATCCTCCACCTCTTCAATCGAAGTAGGGATGGCACAATTAGAATAAAAAATTATCCGGATAACACATGACAATGTGCATTTATTAAAGATAGCATCGTTTTGAGTAGAAGTTGCGACAAAAAGAAACTTAGAATGAATTTTTAAAATAGATATCACGATCTTAGATGGCAGCAGAACGTAAAATTTCTTCCCTTTTCTTTCTATCTTGATTGTTCTAAAGAAGAATTAGCAGCTGTACAGTACTTGCTTTACGCTCCGCTCGATTAAGGTAACAAAACGGTCGCTGATTGAGTGCACTTGTATCAACAAATATGTCCACGGATTTTGCTACCTTTCTCAACTTAAGTCTCGCTGGATCTTAGGACTTACAATCTACTTTTTCAAATAATACCCATCGGACGAACTAGTCCCGAATTTTAATGTTTGTTTTACGTAAGTAATCTGAGATCCTAAGCTATCATGTCGTGCTGTACTGATCTACAGTTTTCGACAAAATGAAGCTGCTTCCCAACTTCAATATACAATATTTAATTTTCTGATATCTTTAAACTTTTTTTAAAGGTAGGGGTGTAACTCCCAATGCCTAGTAAATGAGTTCCGAACCAAGGAGTTCAATGCAACCCGAAAACATGCGTGCAGCAACCGAGTGTGGTAACCATTTGGCCAATCAGAGCTAATGTAGAATTTAAATACAGGCCCTGGCCGCTACTTTACTCGTCTCTTTCCTGGGAAGATATTATAAACAACCAACATTATACCTTAGACTTCATTTGGTGTGACCTGAAAATGCTTGAAAAAAAAAAGTCAAGATGGAAGACCGCAGGGCTCGTTTCCAGGACCTTCCAATGATGTACATATTTAGACACTCACTTGCGCAAAGTTGTTCTACAAGTGCGTATAATATGTTATATTTACAGAGTAATTTATTCTCCCAAGACAAAGTACATCTTTAGTAAACTTTATTTTATATGGGCCATGTTTTAGTAACTACAGACTTCGACCCCATCACAATAACAAAGCAGCCACAAGCATCCATGTCTAACGCAGGATTCGAACCTGCAATCTCATGAACAACTGCTCAGCGCCTAAGCCCACATGGCTAACGAGGTCGGCTTCCACGACAAAGCAGAAATTAAAAGCAAGTACGTATGTAAATTGAAATAATCATAAATAACTCAAGTTTACAATACACACAACGCAAGAAATTATTACTACTGGAAATAGTAATAAAATGACGTACATGTAACAAGAACAACGAGGCCTGTTAGTTGAGCAGATTATTTGGGAGGTAAGAAATGGTCTTACTACCCTACAGAGTTGTTCAGAGTGAAGAGGGTAGAAGGGGACCGAGATGGGTGTTGACGAGGGAGCGGATTATTAATTAAGCAGCCGACTGGTAGGTCCCAACTGTTCTCCAATTGTTCCTGCAAAATTTGCCAACGGTGGAAAGGAGAGTGAGGGTTGCCACCACTACTAGGGTTAGGGATTGAAACGCCACATGAAAGTGTGTGTGCTGAGTGTGACGGGGAGGAAGGGAGGTACGCTAGTTGCCTGCCTGTCAGGAGCAAGAATCTTGATGACAAATAAAGGGTGGTTGTGATCGAATCAACACGATTTTTTTAAAAAAAGAATGAAATTAAACTAATGTTGTTCTTGTATGTTTAAACTATCACACGGGGATGTTATCATACTCAAACGGCCTGAAATTTTAGAAATCTTGAGAACATCAAACCAAAAATCCTATAGCCAAATTTACTTACCGATCACTGCGACGGTTGGGGGCGGGAGAACGCGGCACGGATGAACAAAAAAAAAAAAAAAAAAAAAAAAAAAAGTACGGACGTGTAAGTGACACGGTCCACCTAGTAACTCCAGCTTTCAGTGGGCTGTGGAGGCTCAATGGTGGAGCGCTCACCTCTGCTGCTTGGGGTCATCGGTTCGATTCCTGCTTATGCCATGTGCGCGTTGAGGTGGACAAACACCGTGGGCGTGGGTTTCCTCGGGGTTCTCCAGTTTCCCTCTCATTTTCTTCATTCCACCAATTCACCCATCAACATCATCATCCATCCAGCCTAAGCCACAGCTGCCTAAAGACCTTAAGAAAATAAATTCAAATAGCGTTCTCGGCCATAGCTTCTACTAGGTGGAAAGTTTTTGAACACATGCTTGAAAATAAACATAAACCTTACTTATATCAGAAAAACTTCAGCTGGTATGTTCCATAAATTTATCAATTAAACTGAATATTTTTTTTTTCTTTAGCGTTCGTCAAGTAAACATCCTGAAGGTTTAGAACATGATCTTTCTTCAAAGTTACTCTATGAACACCGCAGACATTGAAGGAAAAGAAAATAAGTGCTCCTTCGATATATCGCGTCCCTTTAAATGGACATATTCTAAAGTTCCAAAATGCTGTTTAAGATACAAAACAGGTGTAAAATTTCGATCAACTGAGTTACGTGAAGCACCAACACATAGACGAAACGAGACAGACTACTTGTCTTATTTTCGAGACGAGACGTCTCGTGTCTCGAAAAATGTAAACAGTTTTTTGTTTATTTTTTTAAACTAGGAATAAAATATTTGCCTTGGAAATTTATACCAACGTTTTATTACTACAAATGAGGGCTATCCTACAAAGAATAGGGAATACCTAAAGTTATATTTTAATGATCATTACAAACAGCTTTAATTCCCAGTTTCCAATTAATTCAAGCTTAATAATTTTGTGATAATGCTCCAGATTCAAGTACAACGTTAAAGCACTGATCGATATATATATATATATATGTGTGTGTGTGTGTGTGTGTGTATATATGTATAAAAATCCTGTTATTGAAGCACACTCCACAAATTAACCATTGTGATATGGTCCTTCTCGTTCCGAACAAAGACAGAAACGTGGCGGCCTTTATCAGTACTGAATTCTGAAAGGTTGCTGGGTTTGACAATAAAATTTAGTTTATTTCTTATTGATTTATGATGTTATTGGAATGAAAAAAAAATGCAGTTCAGGGTCGAAGAGCCTTAGACCCTTAACAGCAGAGAAATCTTGTAAACGATTTGTCCTTGTCTTGCGAATTTATTTGTAAGGCCTTTGGGCAACTTTGACTCAGGCCGAATGGATGATGATGATGGGAGAGTTAGTAGAATGAAGAAAGTGGGCGGATACGGAAGAACCCCGAGAAAATACACACACTCGATGTTTGTCCACCACAAAGCCCACATGGCAGTAACCGGGATCAAACAGACGATTACACACATACCAGGGGGAAGTACTGTAGTACTAAGTCACCACAGCACATCCTTGTCTTGTGTAGTCTGGGTAATAACTTTGTTGTATCTTGATCAGCATGGTGCAATCTCTACATTTGATATGCTGAAATATTTAACGAGGTAAGCCGAGACAGAACCCTTCGAGACAAGACATGCACATCTTTTCGAGACGACACACGCTTTGCACGAGACGAGAAGTCTCGTCTCGTGGCAACACTACCAACACACAAAGACGTATAGAAAGCGTGAAGATAGCGTTCCCGCGCCTACTCTACAGCCACTTTTGTAGATAGCTGTGACACGGAGAGTCTAATCCATTAAACCTTTATATCTAAGAGTAAGACGTAAGATCAGAGACAAACAATTCAGAAAAGAATTGTTGCACAATAAAAATGATGTACGGCTGCGAAACTTGGACATTGAATGCGCAAACGACTCAAAGATTGAGAGTCACACAAACAGCAATGGAGAGGTGCATGCTAGGAATAACCAGGAGGGACAGGAAGACGAATGGATTCGCGCACAAACAAAGGTAGAGGATGTAATCAAGACTGCGAAAAAGATGAAGTGCAGATGGGCCGGTCACATAGCTAGACGAGTAGATAGAAGGTGGACGACAAATGTACTACAGTGGATTCCTAGAGAAAAGAAACGACCGAGACGACGTCCAAATGTAAGATGGGTAGATGAAATCAAGCGTTTTTCAGGAGCTACATGGATGACGATATCAGCAGACCGAGATATGTGGAAAGAAAAGGGGGAGGCCTTCATCCAGCAGTGGATAGAAAACGGCTGAATATGATGATGATAATGATATACATAAATGTACGCACACATTATTTCAGAAGATACAAAAGCGTTAGGCATGCGAAATGCCTTTCGTGGAATATTACAGAGAATGACAGATAACTACAATATATTTTGTGACAACTACTAGGTCATTTGTTTAGTTTCAACTGTATTATGGTTAATTTTATACTCATATGTACAATGTATTGTGTTTTAATCATCTACTGGAACTTACTGTGCACGGTATCAATATAAATGTTGAGTTTGAATATACGTAAAGAAGAAATTAAGTCTGCGCCTTTGTACACAACTGGTACTGTACAGAGGAATGGTATTATCAGGGATTTAATATTTTCATTACTTGGTACACTGTAATTTAAATGCGCTTTTTCATTATGTATGTTAAACTGTCATTAATGCAGAAAGACAATTGTAAAATGAACTGTATATTATAGCCGTGTTATATAGGCCATGCTGCTGTTCGCAGCACGTTAACAAACATTCACTAGTAGTAGTAGTAGTAGTAGTAGTAGTTGTTGTAGTAGTAGTAGTAGTAGTTGTTGTTGTAATAGCAGTCATCATCCCCTTTACAAACATCTCTGAAGATCTTTCACGCTTGATGTCGTCTAATGATACCTAAAATAAACACACAGTATATATACAGTACATCGTAAATAATAATGTATACAATGTACTGTCTCTGATGCCTGTTTTATCTCGTCAGAATATAATATTTTATGCGGGGTCGATTGATTGAAATAATACCACAGTGTTTTAAACTCTATATACCTATAGCAGGAAAATTATGTAAGCTTATTAGCTTGCTTCTCGAAACAAACAAACAAAAAAAATCTAAAATGAGAACTCTCTTCGTTTTAATTAATGTGCATCAAAATACGCTATTATAAAGCACGGTGTAGTAATACATAAATATAAAATTACCTATGGGACACACACACACATTCCCTCCCCGCCTCTCCCCTCGTATATTTGCAGAGATTAGTCAACAGGTTTTTATGGGAAACCGCATTTCTTTTTTTTTTTTTTTTCGTTCCTGCATAATGGTTGTCAATACAAACATTATTGCTTAATTATACCTGGGAGATTTTTGTCTGATCATTAACGTTAGCCTTTCATGACTTTTTATTTTAAATCCGCAATGAAATTAGGCTACAATTTGTAACTGCAGCACACTGCAGATTAGCACTCGTCATTAGGTTTACAATAACTTGTATTTATGGTTTCAATAATATCCTTTCCATTTCTTCAAGACATGGAGCGAAACGATATTTATGGAAGCAACTGAAAGAGATTTTTGTTAGAACAAATGGTAAAATTTATCTAGAATGAAAAACCTACTTTATGTCAATCTTAATACTGTATAATAATAATAATAATAATAATTTATTAACGTGTTATAACAACAATAAAATAACAATGAACAATAAAATATAATAATAAACAGACTACCGAAATTAACCGAGTTTACCAAGATGCATACATTAGATGCAATAATTGAAT
>JAGDQP010003526.1:0-15281 GCA_022664845.1 Lepisma saccharinum | reverse complement strand
CCACCCAGCGTCGTGAGGCCAATTGGGAAGCTACCTGAATAAAGAGGTAGCGATCACAGTGAGAGCTTCGGCTCTCCTCTCCCAACCCGTCTGGTCAGCGTGGGAGCTGTAGACCAACTCCTCCCTTCGGGGAGAGGCCTCATCCACTAGTGGATTGAATATGGCTGTGATTTATTTATATATATATATATAATAGCCTGTGTGTAAAACTCTTTTAAAACTGTGTATAATAATACGAGGACTTTAACACAATCATTGCTTTTAAAAAAAAGTCTTCTTTTTACATTGTTTTCTTTACTTCACAATGGTTCGTGGTGGTGTCCTCAAATCTTGCAACGTAAATTTAACTGAATTTCCAACGTCATACAATGATGAAATTTTGCACAGCGACGTAAGTCGGGTGACAATACAATATTTCAGTGTTACTTTCATATTTTTCTATATATTTTAAAAGCATTTTTCATATATATATTCAATATGGATTTCTTTATCTTAAAATAAATAATATCCTGCAATGAGGTTGCTTTGTGAGTGGTTGCAGAACACTTTAGGGTTTGGGTCATAAAACATTTAGCTTCAGAAAATGTTTGCAAAGACCGAAGGCTCCGACGGTTCCTTGATAGCATCTTAGACACATTCATTTTTATAAAATAGGTTTGCAACACTGACAAACAGGTGCTTATTGACGAAACACCCATAGTATTTTTTTTATTGTGTCGAACAATGTTTATGTCATTTTGGTCCAGATAGATCTAACGAAATGGAATTTTATACAAAAATCGGTTGGTAACAGAGGCAACTAGGATACTTGGAAACCCACAAGATTTTTCTATTGCGAAAGAATAATGTTTACGCCAATTTTGGCGCAGATAGTTCTAACAGAATGGAAGCAGATTGAAAAATGATTTTTTTTAAAAAATGGGTTGGCAACACTGCCCCACTGCACCAATCAAAACTGTTCCAGCGCTTCGGAGCTAGTTTAACCAAAACCTTTCTAATGATACCTCAACCACCCCTCTACACCTTGTGATTTCTGAGATTTATTTTTGGCCATAGACGGTCTGAGCGGGAATATAAGGAACCTTTTTGTTAGCTTCGCTATCAATGGACCTAAAAAAATAACTACTGTCCTACGATACTGGCCAATTCTTGAAAGCAAACTTAAGTCTTCTCCACTCACCCTGATTTTTCATTTTCGTCTCTTTTACTGTCTATGGAATACTTTTACACCTGCGACTTAGGGTTCAGTCAATTCAGAGTTAAAAAGAAAAAAAATGTCCTAATTTTCTGTTACCTGCCTTCTCCAGTATTTTACCGGATTGATGTCTTCCAATTGCACAGTTCCATGTCGAAGAACTTCCGAACGAGATACAGGGTGTATCAAAAGACGTTAATCCTTTTTTAATTGATAGTAGTTAGAAAACTTCTTTACGCTACAATATGAACTGAGGTATGAGGTTGAAGCTTGATCTTCGGAGATTCATTTATGAGAATTAATATCGAATAGATCGAGACAATGAGCGTATCGTGACAAATTCAGGACAATTTGCATAATCTCAACTATCTTCTGACAAATAGTGATTTTCACATCAATCGCTCTACTTGGATACTGAAAATGCCTTTGATTTGTTCTGGAATATATATATATAGGCGCGGATCCATGATATGATCAGGGGGTGGGGGGCTAAACCATAGCTGTGTCACTATCCAGCGTAAAGTAGGATTGAAAGCCATTTTATCCAGTGTATATCTGGATCCGCGTCTGTATATTCCTTAGTAACACCCAGAGCAAAAGTGAGATCGGGAGATCTGAGTCCAGGCAGTGTCCCCATTCCAAGAAATTACAGAGTTTGGAAAAGTTTCTTACAGCAATTACTATGAACTGTCTACCAGTGTGACTGGTTCCTTTATTTTGCAGAAATCATCTTGCTGTTTGTTGTTTTCCCTTACCTAACAATGAGCAACTGAAGCTTTCACCCATATTCGAATTACCGAGTGGCTTAGCATTCGGGAGGTCGTGGGTTCAATTCCAACAGCAGACCATTCTGACTAAGGCTTTTCCTGGGATTTCCTCAGTCACACCAAGCAAATGGCGAGATGGTACCTTCATCAACTCAATATCTGGCCGACACCATCCCGCTCCTTTCTCCTCCTTTTTCCCAACCTGAGCCTCGGATGTCTAAAGGCCGTAAATAAAATTCAATTGGAAATAAATTTCTCGATATGTCACAAGATACACTTGAGAAGATCATGCAAGTGCGGTAACGCGAATTAGTGCTATGTGCCAAATCACATCTCTCATAAATGAATAGAAAAACAGATAAACACACACGTCAGTTTACGTAATAGTCCGACTAGAATAAGTTGAACATGGATTCACTACTTTTGGGACATACTGAATCTACATAATCAGGTATTTTTAATAAATCCCATCATGCCACATGTCCTTTGGGAAATCTGGAAGTGAGATACATTTGAATTTTCGGAATTAGTTCATTTTCTCCTCCTCTCGGCTGGACAATTCGTTCTACCAATACCTACTATCTAGTTGCAGAGGATATATTTTCTATAGTACAAAGTACTTCGATTTAGCTTAAATTACGGTTCAACTTCAAGACAATCAATTATGCCAAGCTGTTACAGCAAAAGAAATGTTATTTTTATAGCAAATTCAACATCAACTTGTTATCTAAAAAAAATTGAAAAAGAAGTAGCTGCAGCCTCTTCGGTTTTTGGAGATTCTGTAGGAAACAAGCAACAAGAGGAGGTCACTTCGAAAAACAGATAATAGAAACACGTTTTGCAGCTGAATTGGAGAGGGCGAGAGAAACGAGAAGACAGTACGGACAACGTGAAATGTCTGTTATACGAATCCACAGGAATTGAACTCGTGTATTGAATTGCCCTCCTGTTTTTTTTTGGATTCAAACAAAAGCTCGCCTGCCTCGTCTCCTTTCTCTCTCTTTGTCCAAACACTTTCTCTGACAATTCTCTTTTTACTTCAAAAACTTTCTCCTTCACGCACAATATACGTACAAAAAAATGCGACACGCACACGCAGTTCTCATACCCCGCATACATGCTCAATACGCACTAACTTTATTACTACAATAGCTTCCTCCTTCTTCAGATAATCAATTCTTTTCCTTTTAGTTTCTTCATACTCCTGTGGGGGCCAACACGCTCTCTCCTTTGGTCGCTTCTAACTTAAACAGAAACACAGGCAGGCTGCTCGGTTGCAGGTTAGATTGCCACTGGGGGGCACGCAGGTTCGAGACCTGCAATTCGGTAGATATTATTTGGGTTTTTACCCTGGGTATTCATCCATTTTGGGAAAACACGTGGGGTGTTATTCTATTACAAAGCATTAATATGTGTGCGCCAAAATGTGTAGCGAAGCTGGTTCGCCACTGCGCAAAAGCTAACGTGTAACCGGTAAATTCCTTTGGCCCGCAGGGCCCTAAGGATGAACTTCTAGCTAATCCTAGCTACTTTCGTTCTAGGTAAAATTGTCTATTTTTGTCAATGGCTTACATTTTAAAAAGAAGTAAGTAGGAAGGTAGGTATTCCAGGTGAATCTGGGATAAGAGTTAATCAGGAAGATTCACTGTTGTGTATTTCAACTGTCCGCCGCACAATCAGAGAGGTACCTAAGCCGTTTCGTCCTGTATTTTTTAGTTCTTTACCTGTTTTTTTATGTTTGTTAATGTAAGTATTTAGAGACTGGATGGCTAAAAATATGCTCAAAGATGGACATTTTCACTGTGCAAAATTTAGTCAAGTTCAGATCAGCCGTTTCGGAGATGTTGCTACAAACGAATTACAAAGTGACGTCAGTTTCGCTCCAAATTTCTCGAATTATATGGGAACGAACAGAGTTGGAAATTTTTTCGTATTTTTTTTTTCGGACTCAAGAACATTTTTAGTCTTTTTAAAATTTAACTGTGTCTACCCTCTCTAACACAGGCTAGTGTCTTCAACCAAAGCAGCTAGAAAGAAATTGATTTTATAGTTGGGTTCAGCATGTTGATTTATCCAACAGTTTAATCTGCAGATACTAAAAGGGGGAGAATCTTTTTCATTTCGCTATTTTTCTCCTCTTATAGAATTTACGCTAATTTCCTATACGCCCTTCACTACACTGTCATCGGATCTGCCCTACGTTTACATTAAGCCCTCCTCCCAACCATTTTCATTCTTCATGTATGAATATACAACGTCCTTAGCTACATACTCCTTGATTTCTATATTAATCTCGCAATACCACTATTTTTATCATTATATTACAGTCAAGAAGTGTTAACATTGAAATAAAATGAATCGAAAGCACTAATATTGAATAATTGCAACATTAAAAATGCGAACGAAAGATGAGAATACTTCTATAAAATGTCTAGATTCAACACAACTTTAGCTGTCGACAGGGTACAGTGCTAAGCGTGTTCCAAATGTCTACATGAAGACTGTACCGTGTATGGAGATATCTGCAACATGTGTGAAAGAGAAAATAAGTGGAAACAAGTACAAATGCATTCAACAACTTAGCACTGATTTCTGTTGAATTATTCATTTGAAGATACTACTTTTATTGTTTCAAAGATATTTCAGTTATAGGCCGAATTGGAGGGTTCAGAGTATTATAAAAAAGCATGTGGTGTATACCAAAGGTAGATGATAAATATGTCACTTTTCAGATTTGGGTTCTGACATTTTAATATGGTGATTTAATAATGGATACAAAGAAATAAATTCATAATCGCTTGCAATCAGTATTTGCAAGATTATTGCATCAAAACCTACACAACAACATTTAGAAGTTTTAAAAAAGTAAACCTTCCCTGTGCTATGCGCACGCGCCTCGAACTAGGGCACGAACTGAGGTGGGTGGTCAGTCCCACGCTCGACCGTCTTTACCTCCCCAAGTGCCCAGGAATACCAAGGACACACTGGTACACAAATTTGATAGGATGCTGAGTGCACCTCAGAGCGCCAGGCATGAGAACACTGCGAGAAAAATCTCCAGTGTCCTGGCCGAGATTTGAATCTGGGTCGCCCGATTCATAGTCACACGTGCTACCGCCTGCGAAACAGTAAATATAATATTCAGTACCGACAATGGATTTTCACCAGACCCAATTGTGGGTCTTCACTCACAGAGTAAAAGTTTGTATTTAAACTTTAACTTTTAAGGCAATTTGTTTTTAGGAAATATAGCTCAAAACCGGACATTTATGCATCCGATTTGCACTTATAACCGAAAACCGGACGATTGTCCTCAAAACCAGACGGTTGGCAACCCTTCAAGACTCATTTCTCCACGATATCCAAACAGCGTTGGCAACCCTGTAAATACCACTAAACTAGTAATCAATTGGATAAAAGACAAGCTTTTTTTTTTTCATAATTACAGTTTCCTCTTCCAGATCGTCATTCTGTTTGGACGGACGCATCGTTTACCCCCTTGTCTGTACTTCAAAAAGAGTTTCAAATAACTTTAAAAAAAGAAAAATTTACAAGGGAACCGACTAGTTATAACTACAACTGGTTTTATTTGAGATGGCAACAGAAAACTATATCGTAAGGCAGAAGAGAACGGGGGCGTGGAGAGGGTAGGCAGTTAGACTTCGATAAAGGGCTGAAGAGGGACAAGAGGGGGGTACACGCACGCACACACACACATACAAATACAAAACGAACCAAAAAAAGAAGAAAAAATACAATAAAAAAAATAAACTGTGTAGGTTAATGGAAAATAAACATTCGCTATTCGTTTAAAAAGACGGCTTACGTCAACAGACAGTTACAGAAATGTTGCAAGCAAGAAATAAGGGGAGACGCATGGGTAATCACCAACAAATTAACTTTCTCGGGAATATCTCTATCTATCCTATCTTTCACTATATAACTATTGTAAACAACTGTTAACGTTTTGCAGTAGGCAGGAATGACGGGAATTATATAAAAGATGATGGGAAGGTGGGGGTTGGGGAAACGGGGGTCTGCGGAACTTCACAGAGGGAGAGAAATTGACTGCATAGTCTTTGGAACTGAAGAGGGGAGGTAAAGTTCTCTTAAATAAACAAGTTCTTGCACTCATATTAGTATAAAAGCAAAGTGAAATGTCAGTCTTTGCAAGAAGAGCTACAATTACCATGTTTCAATTTTTCTATAATTATGTTCGTACACCCCCCCCCTCCAAAAAAAAGAGCTAAATTAATACTCTCCGGGATTTAATTAAACGAACCCAATCTTCTATTGTTTAACAGGCAAACTACCATATAATGTAAAAATATTTAACCACACGAGATGATGCTATAGCTGAGCTTTATTTATAATAAGCTGATATGCTTGCTCGTTGATGCGGTGGCCAAACCGAAGTCATGAATATTCTTGTGCAGATTAATCAAACTATTCGGATTTGAAGACACATTGTATCTGGGAGCCAGACTACACACAGCCTACTCGTAATCCAATCTTCCTTTACTCATATGAAAGGAAGATACTGGAAATTATTGTACACCAACAAGTCACAAAGCACCTAGATCAAAAATTCTTCATTGAGAACCAATCAGGCTTTAGGAAAGGTCAGAGTACAATGACAGCACTTATCAAAATCACTGATGACATCCGAAAAGCCATCGATAATCGACAAGTAACTATCTAAATAACCCTTCTAGACTTCAGTAAAGCTTTTCAGTCTGTTGATCATGACATCCTTCTCACTAAATTAGAACACAACTTCAATTTCGCCAAACATACAGTCCAATGGTTTCACTTATACCGGACAGATCGTAAACAGGCTGTTCTATCGAACAGCTCTTGCTCAGAGTGGAAGAACATCTCTTCCGGAGTTCCACAAGGATCAATTCTTGGTCCATTGTTATTCTCGATGTTCATGAATGATATTGCGTCTCAGTTCACTGAATGCAATTATCATCTATATGCAGATGACCTACAGGCTTATAATAACGTCTGAACCTAATGATCTTGGAAATGCAGTAAGCGAAATCAATTCCGATCTTGAAAACATACATGTCTGGTCAGAATACAATGGTTTGTCTCTAAATCCAAGCAAATCTTAGCAAAAATAAATCAAAATTCGTATGTACCAAAAGTTTACATTAGGAACAAGGAAATAAAAAGAGAAGATAAAATCAAAAGTGTCGGTATTATTCTTGACGAAACTATCATGGTGAGAACATGTGAAACTAATATCCAAAGGAGTGCATATGAAAATGCATACACTCAATCTTTTGAAAAGCTTTCTTCCTCAACAAGTTAAAATCACGTTGATACAGTCTCTCATATTTCCGATCTTTGATTATTGTGACGTAGTCTATAGTGATCTGTCTGTTACTCAAGCAAACAGATTACAAATTATGCAAAACAGATGTGTTCAGTTCATCTTCAATGATAAAAAATATGACCATGTATCAAGCAGGTACTCTGCACGGGCATGCCTAGAGTGTAACTCTAGGATCTCTACAAGAATGTAACTCTAGGATCTCCTACATACCTGGCTTCTATGCTGGAATCGGTGCACCTCACTCACAATATGAACACCCGCTCGAAAATCAATGCCACCCTGCGAATACCAAAGCACAGATCTCAAACCTATTCTAAATCTTTTGTGGTGTTCGGAATCAAGCAGTGGAATAATCTTACTTCGGTAGTTCGCACAGCTCCCTAAGCAGCTTTCAAAATAAGCTTCATAGTCACTTCCTGTCACTTACTCATAGCAGTGTAAAAGAATGTTAAATTTCAACGATTTTTTAAATTATTATTATTATTTTCTCCATACTCGTGCTTCAGTTTGTACCTTCGTTTCAAATGCGGTACATTTAATTACGTTTGTCTTTATCCTTGTATTAACTCGTTATTTTTTAACTTGTCATTGTGTGTACGTGTTTATGGGTGTGGGTGTATTTGGGGGTTGGGGTGGAGAGGGTTCTAAATTGGGTCTGTATCAATAAAGTGGGAAGGGAGGGAAAGTGAGAAGATAGATAGATTCATTATAATATGGAAGGGTTCATGTATTACTTTTATATTGTATTCTTGTCGTAGTTGTAGGCTATTGTGTGTGTACTGTGTCTGTATATATGTTTTATCAACTTAGGATTTTGTATGCATGAGTATTTTTCCTTCTGATTATGTATCATGGTTAAGTGGAAGACAAGGCTATAAGCCTTAACTTTTGCCATTTAAAATAAAAGTCTAATAATAAAAGGAGCCGCAGAAAGTCATGGGTAGATTGGTTCAACTGTGTGGATAGGGTGGTAATTACGGGATGGTTAAAAGCCAGCCAGACACGCTGACAAATATTATTGAAATCCAAGAACATGTGGCACTTTAATCTTTTAAACTGATCAAATCTGTCCCATATTGGTTCCAAGGATTAACATGATGGTAACAACATACACCTGCTAACAGTAAGAGCTGTGGAAACACCAAGGACTAATTGACTTGACAAAATACGCACAACACGGTTTCACGATTTTCTGAAAATTCAGACTGATATGATCAGGGTTGCCAAATTTAGCATTTTCCCCGCTAGATCTAATTTTTTTTTTTCGGTAAGCAATCTAGAGACTAAAAATTTACAAATTCTGTAAAAGTCAGACTGAAACCATCAAAATAATGGAAACATTTCTTTTAATAAGGCAACTGAAGCAGGACAAATCAGAATTCAGCTCGAATGTTAAGTCAGACTCAGGACAAGTCATCAAAAGCAGGACCAATGGCCATCGTATGTGTAGATCTGATTACCTACAAAGCTTTCGGTAAATATAAAGTGATATATGGTTACTGCATGTATATTTTGAGACCAAACCACTTGCTTCGAAACAACGCTCTTCTTTCAAGACCGTACACCCATTTTGACCTTCGTATAGTACTGCCGTGTATTTCTGAAACATACTGTACATTTGATTCCTAAAAATAATACGCCTTGGCCAATGAAATAATCAGATACATCAGAATCATCATCATCACTGATTATTATGAATGTGGAGGTACGTTTGAACTGAACTTATTTATGGCATCTTTGGCTCAGGCTGGGATGAGGTAGGTAGAGGATGGCGAAAGTATCAGCCAGGGGTTTACTCAAGGTATCATCCCGACATTTGCCTGGTGAAACTAAGAGAAATCCTGAAAAAAATCAGGATTGTTGGCCACGGGCTCGAACCTGCGTACATTTGCCTATCCATTGCCTATCCGATCCGCGACGTTACCACCTGCACTACGGGGGCTGGGTTGCTGACTTGAAGCAGTTCTCTTTGTTGTTTTCGTAAACTATTTTGTACGGGTCATTTTAGTAACTAGACTTCTGTCTGTCTCGAGTATACAAATGCAATGCTCTTCAAAACAAATATCCATGTCCCAGGCGAGATTTCAACCCGCGACCTTGTGAACGAAGACCCAGCAGACATTCAAGAAAATGTTTGTTCATATTATATTCTAGAATATAAACACAGAAAAATAGTTAATATGGAAGAGTTACATGAAACAAGTATAGAAATAGAGGGGGGGGGGATACTCCTGGTTCAAAGCGCGGATGTCATCGCACTTGACAAACAGCACCACCCCTACAAATAATTGTAATTCATACAATATGTTTTCCTAACATTTCCAGCAAAAAAATAAAATATTTATCGCTAGACTTGGCAACATTGTTGTTGGCATTGAAAGACACCCAACAACTTTTTTTAAAATCTTTTTTCTCTCAAAGTCATGTCGCGAAAACTGCACACACACACACACACACACACACACACGAAGACATGCTAAATACAAAACGAATAGCTTGTGATGATGGTGATTAAGGCTTTTTTAATTACAATGCGATGCCAGATTCATCGATGTTCCCACCTCCGATATTTTAGCCCCCTCCCCACCACGACCAGTCTGCCTCTTTTCCGCGCGCCGCCGTCCTTCATCAAGCTTATAAATGTTTCCTCTGTGTTGTTAGTTCACACAACCACGTAAGCAAACGAGAAAAGCAAGGAAGGCTAACAAAAGAAATGTTATTTCTTATTTCCTTGAACAGGGTATTCATAAAGTCCTTTATCATTTTCACAAAACACAGAGGATATACAGACCATTGCGATTGGACACTGTTGTATAACTTCACAAATTCGAAATAATTTAGAACCTCATACTATCTATGTCGACTGTCCTACGCTGTGCTTGAAAACGCCAGAAGTTTGAAAAATAACTATCCGCCATAATCCTGAACTAAAAACTACAACTGTATTTCTTCTTGAATACTCACGTAAAGTACGGGATATAGTAAAAAAATATTTGCGATTTTTCCATTGTGACGTTTATTTCTGGCACAGAGCAGAAAGTGACGTCATATACCTCATAAATATTCTGCTATCTCTACACAAAAATCTTACCTTTCTTTTACTGGCGTCCGAACAGGGTCCTCAACTATGGCGCCCGAACAGGACCGAGTCAACTTTTATGTGGCTTCGTTGCTGGCGCGAAAGCCAATATGGGTGAAACAAACTACTATTGGCTCCGCAAAATCGAATTCACCAATCGTGACCTCGTGTGGTCCCGTCTTCGCGGCTATATGCTTTGTCTATAGTTCACAATTCTTTATTTCATGGCGCTATAATCGAAAACAATCACGTTACTAGAAGGAACATAATCTTTTCCGAATTCCCGACAGTGTCGCTTTGTGTATCTCTCTCTTGTCTATGCTCACAAAGTACAAGCAGTCCGCCAACATATTTTATCCCTCCAACTACATTTTTGTATTGTAAGTGATGGACAATGTATATATTGTTTTGGTTTTGTAACTGATTGGCTGTTTTGCTAATTGGTCGAGCACATGGAGTGAGAGTTAAACGTCATGTGCATCGCGTAGAATGAAAAAAAAATCTAAACCGGCTTCGCTCGTTCGACATTTTGTCTAATTTTTGTCGTAAAAATACGTGTCATTTCGTAACACGAAGTGACGCCATTTACATTGGCATTGTTTTCTATGTTACTCCCGGTCCTCTTTTGATTGACTACATTTTCTAACGATAAAACAAATGACCGATCGCCGATCACTTACCTCGCTATCGCTTTCTCGACATTATGTAGCAAAATAAGTGTCATTTCATAACGTCATTTTTCACTTAGACTGTTTTCATTAGATGTTTATAAGACGTTTTTTAAACGCGCAGTGTCTTCTGATTTTGTACGTTTTCTAACGACGTCAACACAAAGGGCCAATCGCGAATCGTATATCACTTAAAAACAAAAAGGTAGTTGGTAAAAAAATATGTTGACCTCCACCTCGGACAGAAATCTCAGCGACAGTAGCGCTCCTAGCATCAAGGTAACGTAACATCAAACACAAACGAATCGATATGCAGTAGTTCGCGGCGACATTTAAATGCACATGATTTGGTGAGTAAGTCTCGGTTATCTTAAGATTGGCATGATATACTGACTAAACCATGTATTATTAAATTACCACAACTGAGTTTTGAAATCAGCTGTTAAAATATGAATTCGAATCGAAAGGATTGGGCCATTTAGCTCCGAGTATACAGCGATCGCAACTGGCTTATTCGCTGTAAAATAATTGTTAATATTATCTGTCCCAACACCAATGCAGTTATGGGTACAATCCAACAAATAATTTGTTGCAATATTCCAGCGAGTTTTGCTTACGAAAAAAACAAGACAAAAAGGGGAAGGGCCAAACGGAGCAGAACGTACGCGATGAACAGTACAAAGGAATTCTTAATGAAGAAATAACTGATAAATCTCAAAGATAAATATCACAGGTTCTTTAAATATAAATGCAGGACCAGTAAAACAAGTCACCATAAGCTGGTTTTCAGCGGGGAAATAGCTAACGACAAAGCAACTGAACTAGTCAGTGTCTTCCAAAGACGTAACCGGAAATGGACATACGCCCCCTGGCTTTTTGCAGTATATCTGCATTTCATGCACTGAATAATAATAATAATAATACTCTTCTAATTGCTTATTCGCCATTCCTTTCCTACAATTTTTTTTTTCATACAACTCATAAATTTAAGTTTTTTTCTTTTTTTTTGTCTTGTTAGGTTTATTTTTCTGTAGTAGAAAATTTGTATATTGTATTAACATTTGAGTATATTGTGTTGTTTGGAACATAGTAGACCCATACTGTATTATTTTAAGCGAACCATTAATTTATCATATAATAACTTTTTCATTTGTTATGAACTAGACACGAATATATCACAATTGTCACACTACGTTGTGCCCCTGCGATATCCATTTTTAAGTGCTTTGATAGCGAAGCTATAAAAAAAACGGAGCTTCGGATCCCGTTAAGTCCGTCCGACCAGGTCCAAAACATAAACCTCAGAAATCACAGCGTGTCGTTGCAAAGGTCTTGGATAAACTAGCTCAGAGCTGCCGGAAAAGATTTTACTGGTATAGTGAGTCAGTGATGGCAAGCATTTTTTTTTTTAATTTAACTTTTCAAATTGTTTCCATTTCGTTAGGACTATCTGCACCGAAATTAACAAACATCATTCGACACAACAGAAAAAATACTGCGAGTGTCCCCATCCCCAACACCTCCAGTTGTCAGTGTTGCCAATCTATTTTCTATAAAATTCAAGCCAATGGGTTATAATTTTCATACACAACATCGAAATTGCATGCGAATCGACGAGTCATCAATATATTAAGTCTCAATTATTACATATAGTTCATATTATCAGGAAATCGTTGTAGATAGAATCTTTTATTCCACGAATTCTAGGTAACCGAGTATCGAAAAAAATTGCGTATCGAATATGCTCAATGCCGAGAACCTTAGGAAAATGTATAGCGCTCACATCGAATTCAATATAGTTTATATCGAGAAGGCCATGAAAATCTAACATCAAAGTATCGTTGGATACCTAAATTCGACTTATTAATTTTCGGTTTCTAAGTACAGATATTTTCAATTGAATTGATTTATGACATTTAGGCTAAGAGATGGTAGAAAAGACGAAGCTGAACGGAAGTTTGCTTTGAAGGTATCAACCGTATTTGCCTAGGTTGACAAGAAAAAACGCCTGAAATTCCTAGATCAGCATGGGCGGCCACTGGGATCGTTCCAGAAGCTTCCAATTTGTAAGTCGTCGTCTCTTATCAACTCAGCTAAGGCCAAACAGATTCTCGAAACATTAAAATAAATAAATAATGGATACAAGTGCTAATGTGGCGGAAACCAAAACATAGACACAAACAGTCCGAATATCTTTCTTGTGTGGTGTAAATGATCGTGAGTGAGGTGAACAATCTTCAAGCTGTGATGCAGGGCTGGTCCATACGGGAGCGGAGCTCCGTCTCAGCCAGGACCCGGGTGGGCATGGTGGACCCAACAATGGAGAAGAACAGCAACTGAGAGGAACCCACAGGAAAACTAATTAATTTTTCTATTGTTTTTAAATACTTCGCAGCTCTACTGAAGTCAAGTCTACGTTGCGTTGTGTTGTCCATGTTCTGTCCTGTGTATCTGTTACGTCCCAAAATGTACGTTATTTGTAATTTATAGAAAATAAAGAAATAGCGACAAAAATGTGCGATCCCCCCCCCCCCCCCCCGCAAGTGGAAACAAGACCAGGATTACATTCTGGACGCCTGGTCCAAAGTAAATTCCCGTATCGCCCCATGTCAAAACACAGGAGCTTCTCGGATTGCCGGAATTCCGAGAATCTCAAAGAATAGCCTGTTCCAAATTGGGGAGAGCGAATAACTGCTTGTGACGCACGTCCCGGGAAGTGTGCAACCCAATTTATGAAAAGCGTGCGAAGAGACAGTAAAAGGTGGGTCCCAAATGTAAAAAAAAAAAACACTCGAACACCGGTGACTTACCAGGCAGTAGCTACTGCAACTGGTGACCTAACCTGTACTTGCCGTTGGTTATCAATATTAATAACCTGAGAGAATGAGGGAAGTTGTTAGACGGAAACATGTGACCAATGAGCAGCATAAGGAGTATAGGAAACACATATGTATATGTTTGAAATACAAAAAAAATCAAGCACTGTCAAAGATATGTCATTGCAAAAGGTAAATTCATTTTTCACATACCTGGATCTAAATGGTCGCCCGCTAGTAGTGCTAACAATACTCAGATCGTTTATGGGGTAATAATAATAAAAAATGATATCAGGGAAACAACATATGAGATGCTGCCCCATCCCCTCGCTGAACAATGGTGGCGCATTGTGAACAATGGAGACAAGTTTCTGGCCATATTGAGAGGCACATCAGGACAGCATTTGTGTGAATGTGAAATAGGATTGTTAGCAATATTCTGTTATATTCTGATGTGGAATAGGACTACTTGAATCGACAGATGCGAAATAGAACCACTTGAATTGCTTTGTTTACATTTTTTTCTTTAGTTCACAATGGTTCGTGGTGTCCTCGAATCTTGCAACATTAATTTAACTCATTTCTCGATGTCACAAAATAATGAAATTTTGTTTAGCAACGTAAGTCAGGTAATAATACAATATTTTATTTTCATATATTTATATATTTTAAAAGCATATTTTAATATTTTTATAATACAGATTTCTTTATCTTAAAATAAATACTAACATGCAACGATCTTGGGTTTGACTGGTTGCAGAAAACTTTAGGACTTGGGTCACAAAACAATAGCTTGAGAAAAAGTATCCGAACATCGAAATAACTTTAAAAAAAAAACTTTTCTTAAACAAATGATACTAAAAAGTAAAAAATAATTTTGTATACACATATTTAAAAAGAAAAGCATGGGACGCGCTCATTGAAAAAATTATGAAGTGACTGTATATCAGAGCGCGCCATGATTTTCTTTTTAGTCATGCATAAGCAATATATATATATAATAATAAATCACAGCCATATTCAATCCACTAGTGGATGAGGCCTCTCCCCGAAGGGAGGAGTTGGTCTACTGCTCCCACGCTGAAAAGACGGGTTGGGAGAGGAGAGCCGAAGCTCTCACTGTGATCGCCACTGTCTTTTATTCACAGCAGCTCCCCAATTGTCCTCACGATGCTGGGTCAACACCGAAACTTTTGAGCCCCCACCGGGAATCGAACCCGGGACCGCTCGCACTGAAGTCGAGCGCGCTACCGACTAGGCTACGCAGGAGCTCATATTATATATATATATATATCATCATCATATTCAGCCGTTTTCTATCCACTGCTGGATGAAGGCCTCCCCCTTTTCTTTCCACAAATCAAGCGTTTTTCAGGAGCTACATGGATGATGATATATATATATATATAATA
>JAGDQP010003525.1:0-83307 GCA_022664845.1 Lepisma saccharinum | reverse complement strand
CTTTCTATTTTTCTTTCTCTCTCTGCCTTTCTTTCTTTCTGTTTTTCATTTTTTTCTTTCGCTCTTTCTCTGCCTTTCTTTATTTCTCTCTCTCTCTCCCTTTCTTTCTTTATTTTCTTTGTCTCCTTTTCTCTTTCTTTCATTATTTCTCTCTCCGTTTCTTTCTTTATTTTTCTTTCTTTCTTTCTTTCTCTATCTCTCTCTCTCTATCTATCTATCTATCTATCTGTGTGTGTGTGTCAACATTTTGAGAAGTATGAAATATAGGCATGAAATTTTTATTCTCAAATTTCAAAAAAATAATTATGTGTTGGTCATTTTTAATATACCAGTTGGCGACAACCTTATCTTGATAGAGAGAGTGGAAGTGTTGTTGCGGTGCTAATAAGGAATTTCTTACACTTGTTGACTCCACTCCCTCCTTCTCCACGCACAAACAGTTCAACTCTAAATAATAATAATAAAAAAAAACGCCATCATATCTTCTCTCCAGAAGAAAGAAATATTAAAATAAAAAAATAAAAAAATAAAAGGTAAGCTAATTGAGACACGGACGGTGAGAAATTGATGGGCTACTCGGCCTTGTACAGAGCAGACCATTTGTCTTTCTGTTGTTGGCTGGTGCCCCCACTGCCTCCCCTTCCCCTTTCAGAAAACACCTCTTATTCTACAAGACAGCAGAGGATGCTGGGTATCCCTTTTGGTTTATTTGTATTGTTTAAGTTTTTCTTTTATATTCAGTGTTGCTACAAGTGCAGAGGTATATTTTTTGTTATTGTGAAAAATTGATTTTCTAGACCAGCGATTTGCAACCTAGATTCTGCGAAGAAAACTATATTGAAAAAAAAAAAAAAAAAACACTAATGCCCGGTTTCACCAACCTCCCTTAAACGTTAAGGAATCCTTAAGTCAATTTAACGCCTCCTTAGCGTCCTACAGTGTTTCACCAACCTCCCTAAAGTTAACGATTCCTCAAACTCTTCCTTAATTTAAGGATGCGATTTACTTCCCTTAAGTGTTTAACGCGCCCTTAAAGTGAGAAAAAATATGGCGGACTACTATGAATATTTTGACACAGAGATCTTTTATATTGAGCATTTAATAAGCGTCAGACTGGAAAGAATAATTCTGAACAGACCAAACTCTTTACAAATGTTTCATGAATCAGAATTCCAACAACGATACTGACTCAGGAAAAGTGTTGTGTACAAAGTGTTAAAATAAATTTAGCATTATTTGAATTTGTATTTTATACATTTCCTTCAGGCATCTAAGGTTCCGGCTGGATAGGGGAGGGAAAAGGATCCGGTAAGGTGTCGGCCAGGACCTAAGTTGACGATACAATTCCGGAAATTGCCTGGTGTGACTGCGGAGGAAATTACCTGAAAAAAAAAACAGATATGATGGCCGCCCGCTGGGATTGAACCCACGACTTCCCAAATGTTAAGCCAATGCTCTACGATCATTTAGTAGAATTATTTGAATTCGCAATAGATCGAAACCATCTACTGAGACAAACTGCACTGCTTTTAATTACTCTGCACTTTAATGTCTCTAGAACAGTCATGGAAAAATGTACAGCGGGTAAGTAGCATTTTTCTATGGGCCAGGCGGTCAGCTTTACCTAAGCCGTAAGATATATAAGGGACTGCAAGTGACAGGCTTAGACAGTATGGACCTATTTAGTCCATAAATATAGATTAAATAAAAACTCAATGCTATATTCCTCTAATACGTTTTTAGTGACTGTACATTTTGGAATTCAGATAGTTATGGGTGATATAAATAGCGCGCCCAAGGTTACAGTCTTTATGTGCACTGTAGGGTGTTATTTGGCACTAAAAGAGGCAGGGGAAATTTATAGAATAATATTTGTTCGATGTTATTTTATGCGTATCTCTTAAGCAAATGAGCTACAGGCGGGGTATGGGGAGCTGAACCCCCCAAAATCTACCTAAGCCCCCAGTTTTATCAGTAATCTTTAGTTTATAATGAACTCCCGACTTTTTCAAATGAAATATTCTAGCCCCCTTCCCTTATACATATTTTATACTAGGGCCGTGGTTGCCCATAACTCAATGATTAATACATAAATAAAAGTAGGTCACTTACACAGTGATGACAAGCCATGAAAACTAATCCTTGAATATTTTGTGTATTTTGGATTAGGTTGGAAGTGGACGATCGACTTTAAGTGTTTGCTCTCGTGTCTAGCTTCAGAATTTGATCGAGCACTCTAGTATCGTTAAGTATGAGCGTTCTGGATAGCACTGATATGCAGTTATGCAGTCTTGAATAAAGTTTCCGTAAAATAAAACTTCTTAGTCGAACATTGTTACATGCAATATGCGCCTACAAAGGATTTGTTTTGTACATGGTCTGTGAAAAAGATTTTCCCCACCCTGAAAGAAAGACGGTAAGTGAGGTATCAGGGAAAACACTGAAAGGTGCCAGGGAATTTCCTCCTCTCCTGCAAATAACGCTCTGTGGACCTGTGTATTGTCAAATGCCAAACGATATGTAATATTAGCTCCTAATTGCTCTATTCCATGCTGTTCTTGGTACTATTAATTTCACACATAAACCGATGCAGATTCTGGAGTCATGTGGATGAAAGGTCAGAAACATAAAGAAATATCACAGATAATATGCGACTCACAGCTTTTAATTCGTGATACTGTTGTGCACTGCCCAGGTCGCGTCCACGATAGCAGTTTTGTAAAGCCAAACTTAAATTGCTAATTCCTATTTTGTGTTGCCCATATTTTATATTTGGGAAGGAGCTCCACAATCGCAGATCTTTTTTTCAGTTAAACAAATAGCAGATCTTTTCTGTTGGAGTTCTTGCATTTCAATAAAGCAAGCGTAACGTAATTAAACTCAACAGAAAAGTCTTAGGGAGGACCAATAAGAACCAATACAAAAGCGAATTGCGAATTAACATCTCGTGGAGTTTTCACATAAGTTATTAAACTGCATAATTTCAATCTGCTTGGAAGAATAATGAGAAAATGGTTTTGATTTCTTTCATATTAGATTTTTTGTTTTTCTTCATTCCTCATACATAAAAGGGGAAATCGCCAATGCCAAGAGATACATTAGTAGACAACAAAATGACCGTGGTGAATGTAATACATCCAAAATAAACTGTAAAAGATAGGATAAAATGAATTTTTATGGACGGTAACAACACTGACCAAAATAAGCTATGTTTATTGATAGCTTGCAATGATTCCGCCAACACCATCGTGGGGGGTTTACCCCACAAAGTCTCGACAACACCCCCCACCAACTTTTTTTTTGCTGTGAAAAATCAATAGAAACCGTACAAAACTTCACTTATACTCTCCCAATTTTGACTTTACACCCCCCAAACTGAAAATCATGGCAGAAACCCTGCCTTGCATCGAATAAATTCAAGCAAAATGTTAATTCTTAGGTGCTCTCTTCTCCTCGCTTCCCATATTCTCAGAAGCTTACTATGAATAAGTTTAATATCTATTTTGGTCTAAATCATAAATCTAGCAACTCATTAGCTTAAGAAAATTAGTCCAATACATTATTTTGCGTCAGCTTGTTATTTAGCTTAAAAATTGTAAACAATTGTGTAATATGTACAGCTGTACAGTCATTTTAACAAGATAAAATTTTTATTTTTATCGCAAGTTATCATTACTTTGAAGTCGAACATTTGCAGGTAGAGACTTTTGCACTGAATTTAAGTTCTAAACTGTGCTGTCATCTAGCGAACATCGTAGTAATAAACAGAATCTGACGCTGTAAAAGTTTCAATTTTGAGATAATTTATCTAAATGGACTAATTGTAGACATAACATTCTGTAAATTGGTCCTGCACCCACTCTTCTTTACTGCTAAATCAACATTGATAACCAAGATGCAGTATATTTCGATAAACAAATAAATTAAATCACGATGTGAATGAGATTAGTACAAACACGCTAACGACTCGTTTGTTAAGGGACCCTTAAATCATTGATTTAAATGTTGGTGCAATGACAATAACTTAAGGGATGCTTATATCCTTATGTAGGCGTTAACTAACGCGCCCTTACCCCGAATTTAAGGAAGGTTGGTGAAACCGGGCATAAGACTCGCTGTATTAACATTTTTCTCATGTATCAAAAATAAAAACAACATTAAACAAAATTCTCTTATAATAAATTAGTATGGCTCGTCAGGTAAGTTCAATTTTTTTAAAAAAAATAATTATAAGGCCTTTAGGCAACTTTGGCTCAGGCCGAATGGATGATGATAGGAGAATTGATGCAATGAAGGAAATATGAGAATCCCCGAGAAAAATCAATGAACACACACGATGTTATTACCTTCTTCACAATAAACCTTGTGTTGGTAAATGTTGAAATTATCACAGAAAAAATTAACAGGCGCCGCGACCGGGACTCGAACCCGGATCTTCCACTTGCCGGCTAGGTATGCTAGCAATTACACCACCACGTCAGGGCCAATTCTCTGTGTATATGAGATGTTCCTCTCGCCTAGACATTCTCCGAACTCTTCATCGCTGGTTACGAGGTCCAGGCACTCCACTCAGGCGGAGATTTTTGGTTGAGGAATCTTTCTGCTATCACGCAGTGTGAAAGAATAGATGTATTCTATTATAGAAAAAATAGATAGAAAATTGGGAAGGTGTAAAACCAAAATTTGTAGGATATATCAGGGTTCAAATAGAGTTCAGCAGGGATTTTATCTATTTTTAACTGTAGAAATTTTTAAGCTGGGGATGTGTTCGAGAATTTGGTGGAGTGATACCCTCATTGGAAGATTTATTTACTGGGGAATCCTCTGGACTTATTTAATATGGAATCCTCTAGATTTATTAATTATGAAATCGCTGGGTGCCACATTATATCTTTGCCAATAGCGATATTTTCTATATTTTGAATTTTATTCAATTCGTGTCATGAAACATTTTACACTTGGCAAACTTATGAGTGCTTGTATAGTATTTTTAATGACAATTTTCAAGTTTAAAGACTTTTCTTGTGATTATCTCTTTTGATGTCTCTTGACCCAGTGTATTTAACAACGCTCTTTCAAATAGGCCTATATAAATTAACCCTTTGGGTGTTTGTTTATTTTACAGCTCTATTCCCTAAAGTCTGTATTTATTCACGAAAAATTATAGTGTTAGAATCTGTACCAAATTTCACACAAATATTCATTGTCTAACATAGAAAGTGGACTATTTAGTTCCTAACTTCGTCGATACACCCGATTGTCAATGCACACCAGAGAACGACCTTGCGACTACAATCGTATCTTAAGGAAAAATGTTCAATTTCGACTATAGTCCAATATCGCACCCAAAGGGTTAAATGAAACATTAAATTTTCTTGATGAACAGAAAAAGAATGTGGTTCTGGCAACCCTGCTCATTTGGAAGTTACATCTGAGAAGGAACCTCCGCTATTTTCTACTAGAAGCAAAGTGGAAAAGACTTGATGAGGAGAAGCTGAACAAGATATTGCCGCTGCTGGGCAATTCTGCAACTCGATCTTTTTACTAATTTGATTTGTCATTCAAATTGGGATTCAGATCTGTGGGAGAGGCAGGCAGGTTTTATGATTTGTTGTTATTAAGCAGTAGAACAATTCCGCCCTCTTCCATCTGGTCTCAATGAAACATAAAGCACTCTGTCTTGTATTTCGTCACAACTTTCTTTCTTTCTTCGTTTGGATAATGATTCTTGCCCGTTCCATCTGTACGTTTAAATGATTGAATTGATACAAAGGAAGAATACAGATTCAAAATATAATTTATTGTTTCATAGTTGAAGTAAATAAAAAATAAAGCAGAACTTCTGTTAGTGGAGGGATGACACGCACACACAAACACACTGGTAAAAGAATTTCTTTCTTATTTATACATGAGAACACGCGAGAACAATATTATTGTGATGAAAACAACGCCTTTACATGTCATTATTCGTTCGCTGTTTTTAAGTAACAACTACAAGTCACACTGTAAAAAAATAAATAGGGCAAAGTGGGGTAGAACTGGGTGGTCGGGTAAGACCGGGTAACTTTTTTCTTAACTTGACCAGTGCTGTTTTCTTGCGGGTGACCACTGAAATGAGTTCAACTAGTGACGAAGAAGAAGCAACCATTACATCGTTTTATTACAAGCATTCGTTTAGCGTCGGCGTGTGATGTGTTTGCCTGAATTTTCGTATCATTTTTTCTTCTTCTTCTTTTTACCGATTCTTACAGAATCACTGTTGCACTAACTGAACAGAATGTTTCGTATTTTATGAAGATTTATTTTACACTAAGTGATTATGTCTGACACTTTTATTAGTTAGATAAAGGCATCTCTTCACAATTTGTGCGTGTGGGGTCAAACCGAATAGTATTTTCATTGTGGAAAAGTCTTATATTTTTAAAATGAACTCAATAATACAAAAATAAATAATTATGTCTCACAAAAATTTACTATATTTAATATTAATTGAGAAAAAGACTGAGAACAGAGTTTAAAATTGGTTTTCAATTCGAAAGTAGAATTTACAAACAGGTTGTTCTATTGATATTAAATAGTCTATTTTAAAATAAAATATTTTTGTAATTGTAAACTACATATTGTATATTATGAATAAGCCTATGGACCTCTTTAGAATATAATTCTAAAATATAATAATAACTATGTCTGGATCCAGTGTATAGAATGTCACGGCTGAGTCCATGATACCTGCGGTGGTACGTAGTGATGCCAATGAGACGAGATTTAGGCTGTCTCGTATCGAAAATGTATTGTCCATAGAGTGTCTCGTCTCGAAATGATGTATATTTTCCATTACAAAAGCTCTGTCTCGTCTCGTTTTCTATAGCCATTTCGCTGTCTCGTCTCGTCTCGTGGCAACACTAGTGGTACGGATGAAGAAGACAATGACTTTACGTATGATTTCTGCAGACAAACCTTAAATTTAACCCCTGTGAAATAAAACTGTTAGTTGTTTTGCGAAAAAAAAAATGGGATTCCCCCATTTTTCCATACGGTTAACATATGCACCCGGTTTTACCACACCGGTGGAGTAATTCAGGGTAATTTCACTTTTTTGTTGTTGTTAAAAGAATGAATACAACATATATTTTAAAACCTATCACCTTTTTGTAATTACAGCCTTAAAGAATAATAAATGCAGAATAATTGTACTGATTTTCATTAAATTTTGTAAACAATCTTGGCTTCGACAAGCCAACAAAATTTAGGTAGCCGGTTCTACCCCACTTTCCCCTACGCATCTTTTATAGTTTTAAATTACGTTTTGAGTTTTTGTCCTTTCTTTGTATCAATTAAATGCTTCTATTTTAAATTCCCTTGTTTTATTAAAGATCAAACTCTTCGTAAGTGAATAATTACTCCTAGACGAAAACTTCATAATTATTCTCTTTTTAAGGAATGCCTGAAGAAGTGTCGCTCCCTTACGTGATATAATTAAATCCTACGAAATTAAGGAGTACCTTGGCCACGCATGTGAGAAGTTAACCTCAAAGATCACGAAGTAATCATATGCAGGCGAATCTCTAATGTGATACTGAATACGCATATAAGCAAGCTTTTTATATTCCGTAACATTTGGCGCCCGAACATGAAGGCTAAGGCAAGAATTCCTGCATTCAACCTGCACTGTTGAAAATTTTGTAAACGTTACAAAAATTCTCAGCATAGTTAAGCAGAAGTTTTAGTATTTCGTGTTGTTTCATTGAACTTAAGGAAAACCGCAGAGACTTCTCATAATGCGGAGGTGAATAGTTTGAGTGGTCAGTTCTGCACATGCGCAAAATGACAAGACGGTTTATTTTTCGTAGCGTGAATACAATTCTGATCAATTGTATTCTACCGCCATTTTTAAACAGAAATAGGAAATATTCTTAGTGAGTGCTAATTTCGATCCAAGTACAAAAGTGATTAAAATGTGGCGTAAAGTCGTGGAATCAATTTAGTTCATATCTTTAGGATTCAGGCAACAAACTTCTGTCCCTCAATATTGTTTGAGTGTAGTGAGTTTATGTCTGGCAATTTAGTCCAGTCGATAAGACTGTCAACTGGTCAACCCGTGTTCAAATCTCGCTCAAGTTTCTATTGCTCTTAGTATTTCTGATAAATGGCTGGTTTCTATTAGTCTAGTTTACTGGAAATTTCCGGTTAGTCATGGTTGCCGAGTTGTTTTCAGAAATGTTTCGGGAACCTTTTAACAGTGTGGGACGTTCTATAAATACCAACCGGTTACTTCATCTAAAGAATATGCGAAAGTATTAAACAAAAAGCAGCTCACAGTACTACGTAGCAATGAGAAAAAGATGAAACCAGAAGCACCAGAGGGATTCCCCCCATGGATGTTCTAATAGAGGATTTGCTTATAGTATCTCATGGCTAGCGAAAGAGTGAAGCCACAAAGTAACGGAGCATCGACCAACCTGATTGATTAGTAGACAACTACAGAGCTTGCTGCCATCATTGTTAGTCGAAAACTATGTTTTTGATTGGAGTAAATGGGTTAACTGTGCGAGACTAAGTTGTGACGTTTGGCTTCATGTTTTTGGTGAAATCGCATATCCTCTATTAGAACATCCTTGTATTCCACATAGAAGAAAAAAAAGTGAGTTAAAAATTATCATTCTGAAAATGTCTAAAAAATATACCAAATCTTTAATAACATTAGGTTTGTGGTGAAAGAGGCGGAGCGTGAACAATCTAAAATGTTAATTAATAATCTGTTAAAGATATAAAGAACAAACTCAGGAACTTGATTGTCATTAAATGCATATGTCAAAATTTAATTTGAAGATGAAGTCTATTGAAAAAAGTATAAAGAAATAATGTTATCAAGCGAGAACTTTGGAAGAAAAGTCGAGAGATCTATAAATCGACTGAAGACAAGACAATTTGTAAGCCTGAGATTCAACAAGACGTGAAGATGCGTGAAGGAATGAAAGCACATTTTAGAACCATACAAGATATTCAAGCAGTCAAAGGAGAAATTAATTCTTCTTTTAGCGGTCGTGACATTATGTCCTCATTAAAATATTAATACTGAATCTATATCTAACGACTGTCTTAAGTATTATTGTGCAGTCAGTTTGTAGAGCAATAACAGATGCTAAAAAGTATGATAAGTCAGATCAAGAAATTATCAAAAAGATTACACACATACAATTCAGTGGCGGCTCGTGACACAAATAATAGGTGAAGTACAACCAAAAAGGTTCCCACTATCTCTCGTTTACATTTATCCAAGGATTTCTGGACATAGACAGGATATTGATAATACCACTATCCGATCTTAGATGATGTTGACTGACTTTCTGGCGCAATTAATACTTATATTAGTTAATGCATCTCAAAATAATAAGTGAAGTTAAACTTTACCAAGTTCACCTGATGAGCCGCCACTGACATACATTCATTAAATAGTATATCGCGCCGATTTCAGACCAATACTGGGCCAATATCGTGGATATCGATCGATATTGTCGTGGTACGATATTTCGACATTCAAACCTGTTGTACTTTAAACAGAAAATATGCAAAGAAAAAATGACAGGTTAAAATATTCAGTTTAGAGAAATCTTACTCTATGAAAATGTCAATGGGCGACATCGATCGACACTGGGAGATATCGTACCGAAGAGTCTCGTGTGTGTTCCAGAAAGTCTGTGTTAGATTCCTTTTGCCAGAAATCACAATAGGGGTTTTCCAGGGTTTTTCTCACTTTCACCTGGTGGAATATCAAGACGGTACACCGAAACTAAAGCCCGCCCCATCTTTGTTGTGAAATAGTCCTCGCTGGCTGACACCATCTTTAAATGATTGATTGCAATTATTTATGGTCATTAGTAATCTTTGGCTGAGGCCGAGATAGGTTAGTTAAGAGGATGGATAAAGTAGCGGACAGGACCTTATTTGAGGTACCATCCCGGCATTCGTCTGATGAAACAGGTAAAAAAAACTCATGGTTAAGGAGTGTCCCCCGTGGGTGAATAGTAACGCTCGCTGTCTTGTAATCAAAGATCCGGGTTCAATTCCTGGTGTGGACAGTGTTTCGGAGCACACGTTAAACTGTAGATCCCGTCCTTGAAAGTTTAACAGCTCGTTTAAAACGTTAATAACAATTCAGTGAATCATGGTCAACCGTGGGATTCGAACACACGTGCTTGCCCGTGGCCAATCTCAAGTCCACGACGTTACTGCCTGGACCACGAGCGCTGGGTACAAATCCTCCATATAAAATAAATATATGAATAATCTGTCTTTTGTTTCACTCACCACGTTCTTCCTGATGTAAATAAACCTATGGCCTTCTATAACCTCTCTTCCCCCTTACACGAAATATATCGAACAGCAACAGCTACATAAGATTGTCTTTTCCACCAGATAATTACAGGGTTAGTTCTATCTACAATATTCAATCTCCGCCTTTCCCATATTGTTCCAATGTTGTTGTTTTATTTTAACAAAGAGACAAACAAAAAGATCGTGTTTTAATTTCGATTCCTGCCACAGGGCGGTAGAAACAAAAGCGTGAAGTACATTACAAGTTTAGAAAGAAGCATAGTGTTATACAGACACGTGCATACATTGGATTTATCTTTTTTTTATTACCTTTACACTTCATTTTGGAGTCACATTGTTTTTTCTTTACAAATTCTGGGAAATTAAAACAAGCACCAGGGGGCGTTGTTTACTAACCTGCAACATCTATCAATTTATTGTTATTTTTAATGAAAAAACGAAAAGGAAAATCCAATTAAACATAGATTTTAAAAAAAAAATAACACTAAAACATGAATAGTGTTATTTATTTCTTTTCGGTGATCTAAAAACCATATTTGCTTCTCTCCCTCTGGGTCTGTGTGTATTAGAAAACAAAATGAAAGCTTAAAAATACATATTTACTTGATTATTATTATTTTTCTTGTATATTTTTCTTTTTTTTAAAAAAAAAAGTTTTCCTGTTATGTCCGTGGCATTTCTTTAATGAGTGTTATCTCGTCCCGTGGGAAAAAATATATCTTCTCTTATTCTTTCTTGCTGGTGCAGCTCGTTGAATGATCGAATACATCCATCTAAAGCGCCTTAGTATTAACCTTTGGTCCAATAGTCAACGCCGTAAACTTTGGCTAAGTAAAGATGAGGCAAGCAGATTCGATTCGTGTTAACAACTGTAGTTTCACTACACTAAGCGAAAGACGGAATGGTATATAAAATCAAACCTCTGGTCGTTTTCACCCCTATCCTCGAGAGAGTGCTCACCGAGGAACGTCATCCTTCCAACAAGTGAAGGGCTTACGTCATACTTGCAGCTTTAATCACTACTGTAGTTACTTTATAGTACAAAAAGAAAAAAGTTTTGTTTTAAAAAGGGAATTGAAAATCATGCGCAACTTTGGAGTTTTATGCGCCGCAAGTTTGCGCAGATCGTCATAAATGACGTCATATCTCAAATAATGACGTAACACGTGTAGGTTTAGCAAATCACAATCTTCGTTACATCTAAGGCAGCTTAGAGGATATTTCTTTGTTAATTTCATGCTGTTTATTCCTTGAGAGTGCAGTTCTTACGCCCCCTCAAATTTATACCAGTTAGTTTTGAATCACCATGTATGTATATAATATTTAATTATATTTTACTATTTAATATCTTGTAATCGATTTTTGAATACGTGGGGTTTGAATCAGCCACGTGCTTGTGAATAAAATATAACATTTTCAAAATGAGACTGCGGTCATCTTGGATTTAAAAATTCTATTTTCTTTAAAATAGTTGAATTCTGTGGTTTCTGTATTGTCATCAGGCACACAAAAGTGTACTGTTAAAAACTTTTGTAATCGTTGCTACGAATTGCCAGTAAATTTCCGCAGAATTCTTAATGAGGCAAACAACTCTAGTGACTCCATCTACTGGCTTCTGTTTAAAGAACTCTTTATGCATCTTCTACATACACAACTAGTGCAATCTGTCGGATTTTAACAGGTATTAAAACAAATGCAACGAGTATTCAATATTGGGTTCCTAGGCCATAATGGAATCCCGTACCTTATTTCATGTTGTATCATTGAAATCTATGAAAGTCTAGAGACTTTTCATATGTTGAAGTGGATATTTTCAATCTAATTTCTTTGTGCACATGCGCAGAATGAAGAAAACAGTTTCTTATTGGAACCACGCATGCAATTTTGATCAAATGTTTGCTGCCACCATTTTGAACACATTATTAGCAGAAAATGCGAAATATTCTCAGTGAATGACGATTCTGATCCCTAATTAACAAATAGGAAAAAAAAAAACTTATTAAAATTTGTTACAATAAAAATACGAACCGACCAATCGTGGCTCAGTTGTTATAACGTTTGCTTAAGCATTCGGAAAGTCCTGGGGAATTATCTCATCAGCTGTCCATCCTGACTGAGGTTTTACCAGCTTTTTATGTCATACCAACCAAATACCGGGATGGGACTTTCTAACTCTAGCACTACAGAATATCGGCCCAATATTGGGCAACCTTGATTGATATTGGCCCACTATTGAGCTATATTGGCCCACTATTGGGTGATATTGGACCACTGTTTGGACTATACTGACCCACTATTGGGCGATATTTGGCCACTATTGGTCGATATTGACCCACTAGTGGGTGATAATGTGCCACTATTGGTTGATATTGGGCCACTATTGGTCGATATTGACCCACTATTGGGCTATATGGGGCCACTATTTGGGCTATACTAGCGCACTATTGAGTCAATATTCTGTGCTGCTAGGAAACTAGGAACTTCTATTATCCTCTCCCCATCCTGGTCTGGATTAAGATCCCTAAAAACCATAATTAATATAATCAATTCAATTTAAAGAAAAACACGACCCAGAAAATTCTCAGTTCATTTTGTTCCCAGGCTGTATCAATTCGGATCACCGGGTTGGGTCATCCCGATCAAGTTTCGCATCGGGTCACCGGGTCACAAAAGTGGCCCGGTTTCAGCTCTGGTGCAACTAAAATACATTCTCTAAATGGAGAAAACTAACGAACTTACCACTTTCAAAGACAACAGGTTAAAAAAATGGCCAGATAAATCTAGGTCATTAGCTCACTAAACTCGAATCTGAAGTCAGTTTATTACTATCTGCTTTGATTAGGGTACTGGCTTCCGTTACGGACAGACGAACAATTAAAGATGCCCGATTATTTTGGTCCACTAGTGTATATATATATATATATTCTCCACAATTCCCTTATAGGGAAAGAGCGCAACAGAGATAGACAATCAGGCAGTTAATCTTATTGAAAAGTAATGACAAGAACAATCGAAAACGAAGATGCAACAGGAAGTTATATTTCTTCTTACTCAGACATGTAACAAAAGACGAGCATGTTCCGCTTCATTAATTAAACAAAAGATTGGAAATATTACGTTCATGTTCCAAAAAAAAGAAAAAGATGAAATTGTTGTAACAGGAAGCGAGCAATGGATGAATAGGTTCATCAAAAGGTGTCGACGCCAGCTGCTTAATTTCTTGCAACTGAAATTGGTCCTTCTGTGCCAAATAGTGGGCATAGGAACAGGTGTTCCTTTTTTTTCTTTTGTGAAGTTCAGAAGCAAAATTATATTTTGTACTGATATTAACAACCAAAACGGACTTATACACATGAAAGAACGAGATCTGAAAGATTGATTGAGCTGACGTGAGCCCCAAACCACTGAGTTCAAGGGTGCTTATCCATTTGGTCAACCTAGAGCGTATTTATATTTATTATTACAGTTCCTGATTTCTGTCCACCTTAGGACTGATTTACATGCACGCTTGCGTTGCGTGCTTTCCTTGTGATTTGGGTGAGTAGCCAATTGAAACCCGTGTTTTATTGCGTGTTGTACGTACTACGTAATAACATACGTGCTTCAATTGGCTACTCAAACAAATCGCACGCAAAGCAAGCAAAGTAAGCTTGCATGTAAATCAGCCCTTAGGATGACTCCACATTGGGCTAAATTTCTGTGCGTGCACATGTTAGTGAGGACTGTCTCAGAACGACGAAATCATTGGTCGTTTCTTTCCTATTCAGAACTTTGAAAACAGAAAATAAGAAAAAGATAATATATTTTCATAATTAATTACTACTTATATGACCATACTTGTTGGCAGGATGCAATGCAATATTCTAAAAGACATGAAATGCTTTACATGTGATGTCTTAATCAATTTCCAATTTTACTACTATCATTGTTCATAGGGTTGCCAGGTAGTACATACGTTCATTTTGTGTATACATATTGTTATATTCAACAAGCATTTAAATATGTACTCTCACAAAATGAAATATTTCCACAGCATTTTAAAAATCATTTTCCTTATTTTCGAAAAAAAGTTTAAAATTTTGTTTTTAAAAATATTTTATTTCCTACTGGCAAGAAGTGTAACGTCAGGGGGATTATTTTGTAAATATTTCCTTCAATGATATATTTAAAAAAAGTTTAGTTCACAATATATATTCTATTATTGTTTCAAACATTTTCTTCCATGTCCTTAGAAATAAATCCATACATGTTTTGTCAACATGTATATTGACACTTTTCATAAAACTATGTTTAACAACATAAAGGGACTTTGAAGTTTATCAACATAGAATTTCGAGGTTTATCTCACAAAGCTAGTGAAAATAATTTTAGTTCTCAGTATCTGGCAACGTTGTGAACAGTGATGACAGAAACATTGCAAAACGATTGACAGAGCATAATTTCGGGTCCTTTACATGTTTTTTTTTTGTGAGTTTAAATGTACTGCAGTGCATTGTGCTAACAAATTTACTAAGTTTTGCATCAAGTATTGACGCGTATTTATTGTCGTTGTCCCGTTTTATATTTTCAAAGTTCGGAATAGCAAAGAAACGACCGTTGATTTTGCTTTAACGAGACAGTCTTCACCAACATAGGAACACACGGAAATTTGGCCTAATGTAGACTCACCATTTGACTGATTAGCAAGTCTTCTAGGATTTCAATTTTCACCAGGACACTACACTTGTGTCCAAGGCGAGCGCACATGGAAACAATGTCTCTGTTCAAGTCGCGTGTGCAATAATAATAATAAACCGGAACCTGATTTACCTAACCTCCAAGTGCCCTTGGTCGCTACTTTTACTAAATTTCCTAGTGCGTATATAGATAAAAAAAAAGTTAATTTTGTTGAAAAAAAAATGTAAAAGTAGCGACACCAGGATTCGATCAGCTTCCCGATACGTTGACCAAAATGCTAAGCCTTGAGTTATGGAGTGAACGCTATTCGGTGGTACTAATAGTTCAATGAGTTCTGCGCTTGCGCGATAGTGGGCGAAGCTTTGGAAACGTGTGCTTCCTTGAGACGCTATTGAAACTTATATGGTTCCTCGGCGGAAGTTCTTTCGCTACTTTGACTATCCATGAATCCGGAAGTCTTGATTTAATACATTTATAAGTCCCAGTCGAGCTATAAACAGTGGTGGATTCAGGATTTTCGTTAGAAGGGAGCACAGATGGAATAGATTAGGGACATTTTCGATATATTCCTGCTACGTGGATTTTTTTAAGTATAAATTTATCATATTTGACCCTATATTACTAACGTAAGTTTTACCATGGAAAGTGAACCAGTATCGCTAGAAAAGTGATTTTTCTAGGTGAGATAGATTTGCCCATAAACAAATCGAAGGTTTTTGGGAGACAAATTGTTGAAATAATGCTATAAAATCATAAAGTACTTTCCTTGAGGGGGACGTGCGCCCACTGCGCTCCTCTCTCGTTTCGTCACTGCTTAGAGAAGCAAGTCTAATTTATAAGTGGCGTCTTGGGAAAGAACTGTGGCAAGGAAATCGGCAAGGGACCTAGTTTAGAATGTATCATTCTTACATTATCCCGATGTGACTGAGGAAAAATCTCTGGGGGAAACCTCAGATGGGGTAGCCGGTAGTACGGTGCGAACCATCGAGTTCTACGTAACGATACTGGAGTGACTGCTTAGTGTCGAATGACAGACGCCAGATGAAATATCCTGGACTTAAACTCCTTCCAGTCTAATCCAATCTAGACCAAATTTTTAATTCTAACTCGGTTTTATACGCTTCTTATCGCTGTGTGGCCCGTTTTTTTATTAAAATATTAATTATTGAGTTATTCATATAATAGAACATACTGCAAATAATATTCACAGGTTTTGCAAGAATTAAGCATAAATAAAAAAAAAAAAAGGCCGCACAGCGATATCAAACGTAAAAAACTGAGAATTGAAAATTTGGTCTATATTCGTTTAGACTGGAAGTGGACAAACGATATTAAGTGACCTCTCCGCTCCCTGGCTTCATATATTCATGGAATTTTCAATGGCAGCAGTCAGTCCAGTATCGTTATTAGATAGAGGACATTGGTGCGAACTCAGGATCTTCCGAGTTAGAGGTTAACCGAGTTAGAGGTTAACGAGCTTAGGTTGTAATTGCTAACTCAGCGGTCAAAATTATTGAATACAATCTAGAGACTGCAACCTAGGAGCCTCTCCAGAACAGCTCCGAACTCAGGAACCATATCCTCTAGCTAGCCCAAGAAGGTTGCGTATAAACATATTATTGTGTAGACGAAGTTAAGTATCTCTCTGTCGCATTCGCTGTACGTGTTTACTTCATTTCACCAGAAAAAAATATTCATGCAAGTTACATTTTGAGAACGCGATTTGTTAAATAAATCCCTGAGTCCGCTTCTGGGCTAAATACTCTCTTTAACACAAAGTAAATTAAACTGAGGCGGTAATTTAATCTTCTCTTGTGATAGCGAGAATTGTAAAGACTTTTTGTTTCCCCTTTTTGCCTTCCTCGTTTGCTTCCTTTTATCTTCGAGTGCAAAAGAAAGTTAAAACATGCTGCTTCTTTACTCCAGGGTTGGAAATTGTATTCAAAATATCGCTTTTGTACTATGATATAAAATTCCTGTACTCTGTATAATGCATAATTAAGTTACGTGATTGAAACTATAACATGTTCGACACAATACGCTGATGATATAACACGTGTGATTTCTTACAATTTTCACTCTTTTCTGACTACAGAAAACGGAAGATACTCCCTCTGTCCGCATAAATGGTGGGCTATGAAGAACATGACAAAACAATTACGTGAAATCCATTATTTTGGATTACAGTGACAGGTAACTGTAAAGCTATTACTGTGAAAATAGAAGCGCTATTATTTTTTAACTGTTATGAACTGTAAGAAAATCAAGAATGACAGCAATGTAATAAACACAAAAGTTATATTCAAATCTATGATATTCCTTCATTTAGTCACAGCCCGGGCTCAAGGCTGGGTTGCAAGAAAATACTTAAGTGTAAAATCTGGCTTAAGTCAGACCAACGAGCTCTACATAATACTGGAGTGACTGCTTAGTGTTAAAGATAGACGCCAGGGCAAACGTTTAAACTTGTTTGTCCACTTCCAGTCTAATCCAATGTGGACCAAATTTTCAGTTCTCAGTTTTATAAGCTTCTTATCGCTGTGCGGTCCGATTTTTTTATATAAGCAGTCACTCCAGTATTAAGTAGAGTTCGATGGTCTGCTTAAGACAGGTTTTACACTTAAGTATTTTTCTTGCAACCCAGCCCTGCAGGTCCATTTTGTAACGAGCAACAATCCCTCCCCATTAAAAAGTCATCGCTTAAGTCACAGACAAGTAATAATACAGAACGGAAACTTTCCATACGAGTTCTTCATATACGACATACGCAACTTCTTTATATGTCCATTGTAATCCAATATCCTTTCATCATAATCTAAATTTGAAACTGATTAGGCATGGAATCACTAGCGACAGCTACCAACATTTCAAACAATAGTTTTTCCAGTCCACCTACTTTCACCGCCACTGTTGCGGGAATCGTTTGTTCTGTGTGTGCTTGAAAACTCATGAAGTTTGGAAATTTTCGAGTAGATGGCACTATTGTCGACTAACAGCAATATCGGCCACTTCGAATGTCCAATAGAATGCTAAGTTTCCGATCTGCATGTCGATTCCCTGTGAACTGACTTATTATTCAGGTCATTTTCTTTCAAAAGTGGATCCGATTCCAAATCCAAGTGTCTGACACCGGTGAGTAAAGATGGAGAAGTAACAGATCCACGTACGAAGCTTTACTATAGTTGTGTTAGCGTTATTTATAAGAAATACTGTTTGCCTCAGAAAAAAGGCGGCATCCGAAAGACTGCTTCTCACCTTCATTTCACATTTGTCACTCTTGAGTAAGTTAAAAATAATTTAAAATATTTCAGCTTCATGGTTTGTTTGATGCCTTCAATTAAATCAATTGTTTTTTTTTTCTCCGCACCTCCCGCTTTCATTTATTTTCTTTCTTTCTTCATGCTTGCTTGCTGGTTTTCTTTCTCTCTAGGTTTCTTACTTTCTTTCATGCTTTCTTGCTTGTTTTCTGCATTTCCTTCTAATTTTATTTTATTTCTTTCTACCTTTCTTTCTCTATCTCTCGTCCACTTACTTGCTTTTTTCTTGTTTGTCTTCTTTCTTGCTTGCTTGTTTCCTTTCTTTCTTAATTTGTTTATTGCTTGTTTTCTATCTTTACGTTCCTTTCTTTCTCTATTTCATTGGTTCGTTCTTGCTTTGTTTCTCTCTCTCCCTCTTTTTCTTCCTCCTTCTTGCTTGTTTTAATTTTTTCTGTCTTTTTTCTTTCTTTTTCTCTTTATTTCTCGCCCACTTACTTGCTTTCTTTCTTGCATGTTTTCTTTCTTCATTTCTATCTTGTTTGCTTGTTTTCTTTCTCTATTCATTTCTTGCTTTCTTTCTTTATGTTCCTTTCTTTCTAAATTTCTTTCGTTCGATCTTGCTTTGTTTCTCTCTTTCTCTTTCTTGCTTGTTTTCATTATTTCTCTCTTTCTTTTTCTTTCTTTTCTTCCCTTTCTTTCTTTCGTTCTCTCTCTCTCTCTCTCTCTCTTTATTATTTTCTTTCTCTATTGTCTATTTTATTTATTTCTAGCTTTCTGTTCGTTTCTTGCTTTTCTTCTCTTTTCTTTGTTCTCTCCTTCTTTTTGCTTTCTTTCACTTTATTTCTTTCCCGCTTGCTTTATTTATTTTCTTTCTTCCTTCCTTCCTTCGTTTCTTTCTTTTGTCTGTCTGTTGCATTGGATTTCGAAAATTGGGTAACAACAACCGGTAGCAACAGTATATTAATGATGCAGTCTGGTTGTGTGATGATATTTGTTGTATGAACATTTTCCACTCCTGATTGGCTGCTAAGTTTATAAGAAAAGATTAGAGGAAGATAAAGCGGCTAAAGACAGCGGAGAAGGCGCGGGCGGAAAATCTTTTAGAGAAGGGTTTTATCTCTCTCTCTTTCTCTTAGGGAAAACGACTTCCATTACATTGTCAGAACAAACAAAAGACAAGCTACTTGAAGCAGCTTCCTCATGAAGTTCTCTTTTGTACGACCTCTCCTGCATGGAATTGTAAAAGTTGATAAGCATGTCTTTTTTTTTCTTTAACAATCATTTCATCCGAAGCCATTATCAAGGCCAGAAAGATACAAGATTAACAAATAATAATAACACGGTAATGAACGCCTGCCTTTCTATTAAACAGTTAAATTTAAAAGAAAAACGAAAAGGATGCACTTGAAACCGTATATTTATCTCTTGTATGATTTTATTTTTCTACAGTTAACGACAAGCGTAACCTTTGAATTTATGTTTAGTATTAACATTATATATGCGTCAAAACAATGTCCCATTTAGATGCCCTAAATAGACTGTAAGATATGGCTTACGTAGCTCGCAAGTTCATCGCAGCAGTAACAGACGTTCTCCATTCTATCCTGGGCAACATCAAGTCAGTTTTCATCATAATCATCTACCTCTCGAAGATCTCTTCTAATATTGACATCCCCAACTGCGTCTCGGTCTTCCCAACGACCTTTTTCCCAAGATAAACAAGCACAAAAGGGATTATAGTAGAAATTAGGGGGGTATTCTATGACAACATGATGTTCGTTTAGTAAAATTGGTCATGAATTCTTTAACATGGAGAACACTAAGCCAATGAGAAAAGAACCTGCCAGTTTTAACAAATTACCGAACTCAAATCTGAAGTGTCTCTTTCTGTGCGCTTTTCATTGAGGTTCCAGTGTGACAACTTAAAATGAAGACATATCTTAACATGTTCTAATGTTCTTATTGCCTTAAGAGTATTACCCAATGCCTATGTCAAGTTTGGCATGGAATGGGATCAACCATTTCATTATCACGCTTGAATAATTAAATTTGAATTTTATTTATGGACTTTTGGTATCTTTGGTTCAGGCTGGGATAGGGTTGGGGCTAGAATGGCGAAAGTAGTGAACATGATTTTAATTAAGGTACCATCCGAGAATTCGCCTGGTGAAACTGAAAGAAACCTTGGAAAAACTTTGTCAGGATGGTCAGCGAGCGGTTCGAACCCACTGCCCATTCACATTCCGCGACCTTACCGCCCGAACCATGCTGGTTGGGTAATAATAATTGACTATAGAGAGGAATGGGATGATCCTGAACACGCTAATTCGTTTTTAATTTGTATGAGAACATTCTAGAGGCTAGTTTATGAGTAGGCGAAGGAAATACTGGACGAGTGTGGTGAAACATGTTCTAAGAATAAGCGAGAAGCAAACTCATTTTTCTGGAAGAATGATACCTCCCATTAATTTGCTACAAAATGAAATACTGCGGAAGTAAGTACGTTTGGGATGACATATAACAGGAAATATGTGGTAACTATGAACGGGAGAATCAATTGGTGTCTCCATAGAAAGCTTCTGGAACTCCGAAGAATTGTCATTTTTTAACAGCCTTACCTCAAACGTATGCAGTTGTAAATTTGTATTCTTATTTCTATCTTTTAATTTATATTTGTATTACAGTATCTCGTAATATTAAACTGTATATGCCTTCTTTAACTGGAGATGCATATCTCTGTTGAAGGGTGCACAAAATAAAATAAAATAAATAAAACAGATCTCAAGCTTACAATAAGCTTGGGGAAAACCTTAATTTTATTCGAAAACTTCGGTTAATTGTTGCATATCTGACGCAGTCGACTACAAAAGGAAGAAAAGTATTTAAAACTCAACGAATCTGGTCGAAATTGCTCCGAACATTAACCTCTATCTTAAAGCAATGCTGGACTGATCGATGTCATTAAACAATTTGGTGAATATATGAAACCAGGGAGCTGACGGAACATTTAATCTCAATCATCCACTTCAGATCCAAAACAATATGGTCCAAATTTTCAGTTGTAACTCATTTTTTTTTTGCTTGTTATCGCTGCGCGACCCGTTTTTATTTATATCTTGATTCTTGCAAAAAAAACAAAAAAAAAACCGCAAATATTATTTATAGCATGTATTATATGCACAGTCTTGTAAGTGAATAACTCAACAATTAAGACAAAAATAAAAACCGAGCCAAGCATGTAGCTCAGTGTAGAGCGTTGGCGTATCATTCGGGAGGTCGTGGGTTCGATCCCAGAGGCCCACAATCCTAACTGAGTTTTTTTTTCAGGGGTTTTCCTCCGTCACACCAGGCAAATGCCGGGATGGCACCTTAAACATAGGCTCTGGCCAACACCTACGCGAATCCTTTCCCGTCCCCTATCCCGGCCTGAGCCTTTGATGCCTAAACGCCATAATTAAAAGTCACAAAAATAAAAAAAAACGTATCTCACAGCTATAGCAAGTGTAGAAAACTGAGTTGGAGACTGAAAATTCAGTCTGTGTTGATTTAGACTGGAAGTGGACGATCATGGTTAAATGTCTCATCTGATGTCTATCTTTCGACACTGTCCAGTCACTTCCCTACGTAAAGTTCGATCGCTCCGATCCACGAAGAATTAAATTAATTGCACACGCAGGACAAAACCAAAAGGGATTATTCACTGTCTAAAAAGTCTTTATTTCTTATTGTCCTGATTTGACCTGTATATTATTTTTTTAAATTTTATTTTTGAATACAATTTTCTTTCTTATTTCTGTCCTGTAATTTAATTCTTTTGAATTAACATGTCATATAATTTATTTAACTTTCCGCCGCTATAAATTTGAAGCAATGAAATTTTTGTAATGCTCTTCCTTAAATTAAAACATCTATGTCAATTGTAATTAGCATATGAAAAACATCCACATTTTTAGGATCTTTTGAATTAACAAAAAGAAACGAGTTCTTCTTTCTGTTGCATGTAAAAGAAATAGTCCATGAAAATATGTTAGCATATTTGAGAATTCAATTGATTATACGCGGATAGTGTTTCTTTTTTTTTTCTCTCTCTCTCTCTCTTTGTATCACTTTTGAATTTCTCCCAAAAGATGGCGCAACATTTAAAAGCTAATACTTTTTAATGATTATAAATCTATTTTAAAATGGTGCTTCGGTGTCTGTAATCACGCTTTGAAGGAAAAAAGTATAAAGGTCAACTAAACGACGGACGACATTTCTTTTTGGTTTTACCGAAGTGAGAGATACATTTAGTTTCTTTCTTGCTTTTATTAACAAAAGCACTCGCCATCTTATAAATTTACGGGTATACCGTCGTAGCGAGGAGAATGGTTAAAACAGGTTTGTTCACATAAATTTGGATTAATACAGCCATTTATTCATATTAGGTAACCATCACATTTAAAGTATATTCTTTCTTCTGTACGTGTATGCGACAAAGGAATTATATGCTTGACTAAATACCAGGTGACCTTGACGACAGGACAGTTGTAATTGAGTATCTCTGAATGCAAGTGTGTTAACAGCTCCCGGGTTTGCAAGAAGCTTGTTCACACAGTTTTAATGCTACAAGAAATTGTGACAAATACGTCGTTTCTAAATGATTCATTAGCAACGCATGTTAATTTTGTTTTATTGTTTTTTTTAAAGTAAAACAATTAAAAGAATGGTACGCTATCTTAACTTAAAATATGTGATTTAAAGAAAAAGAGAAAATAATTATTTTTTGGTGAAGCATATATTGTCGGCAGGGGTTCCACAGTCTAGAGGTAGTTCCACCAAACACGGACAGATGACGCTGGGGTAGGCTCATGACCTATCGGCCTGTTACACCAGTGTTTTTTCTTATATTGTCTGCATTTTCTAACAGTTCTGTCAAACTTTTTTCGTTTTATTTAAATCTTTTGAGTTCAGAATATATGGTTGTCGTTTATTGAACAAAAAAACATATTGATGTAGCAGAAAAGAATTATAATATTTTTTTCTTCCGCCATGTTTAGAATGTCAAAGAATGTGCACATGCAAATTTTGTCATCTCGAGTGCAATTGTTTTTGAGAGATATCGATGATAGAAAAGTCAAATTCTGTCTAAAATTGTTAAAAGAAAGGGAAGGCAAATACACAGTTATGGGTACTGGGTGAAAGGCACTACCTATTGAGGGTATGCACTTCATAACCTCCATCTTAAAATCTGCCATATTGAATCACGTTTTTTTTTTTGATAAACTGGAAGAGGATAATGCAATATGTCGTTCTGGGCTAGAATTTCCCGAGCAATACGTGTTCGAAGTCAATTTTTACCGTAAATGCATTATTATGAGAGATACGGGTATACAGGTATGCCACTTCTGTGCGAGTAATGAAGAAATAGCCTGGAAACGCCCATTTGGCGTTTTGAAATTACGGAAGAAATGAAAGTCAAATGGGTACAAATCCATATTGATATGGCACTATTCGTAGAAACGATTTATATGCATTCGCGGGTTGCATCATTACCGTAACCTACTAGTGACCCATACCCTTATGTCTCACAATAATAAATTTGCGGTAAACCTGACTTCTCGTAAAATTCTGGCCCAGAATGGTATATTACAGGACCCCCCCTTCTCATTTTAAAAAGTCAATCGAGATTAAAGATGGCGGCTATACTTTCCAACAGGCAGACCTTCCACCCAGCACCCATTACCATGTATTTGCTTCCCATTTCTTTTCAGCAATTTAAAAATATACGTACGCACATACTTTGACGTTTTAATTATGACGGTAGAAAGAAAAAAAAAAACATATAATTTTTTTCTGCCCTATATCAGAGGTCCTATCTAGAGCGTTGGGTTGCAGCTGATGCCGGCTTAGCGTTCGACGGTAGAGCGTCGAATAATAAGCCCGGTGACCGGGGCGCGATTGTGATCCAGGTCAGGTTTTATGCTCCCACTTTCAAATAACTTATTTTTGAGTAACTACTTTTTAATAAACACTCTTTGTTTCGTTCCTTTCTGTATTTTCAACATTTTATGGAATTTACGTAAATAGATCAGAAAAGCAGGTTAAAACTTTTTTTCATAACTGCTCGATTTCAGTAGTGACTTTCCAGATTTCATTAACGTTTCACTGAGATGCTGTGCCGAGCGAGCGCAGGCGGGTTAGTAGTCACGTTGCACACATCTTTTTTCCTCCCTTCTACGCGATACAAAATTAGCTACTTCCTGCCTGTGCTGGCTTAACTTCCGTTACTATTTCCTATGGGGAACCGTTCGTAATAAATGTTGTTTCGGTCGTCTGACTCCGTCTAGTAAACAATTTTGCCCATGAGCTTCCTGTTATGGCCGGAGCTACATTGGCGTTCCGGTATCTGTGACTCTAAAAAAAAAAAAAGCAATTTTCTCAAAGTGGACAGTTTTTTTTTTTTTTTTACTTATCTGCGTGATTTGGCTAGATAACAGGTACCATAAAGCCGATACACATATAATGAAGGAACTTGCAGAAAAATCTACCAAAATATACTTTTATTCAACATGGCGTATGGCAATTAGTAAATTTGACACTTTAATAACAACATTTTCAGTTATAAACATTACTAAATTAAATTTTATATAATTATAAAAAATAAATGAACTCTGCTGATGACAGTAAACACCATCCATTTTTTTTTAAAGTCAAAAATCACTTCCTTAAAGCTCAACTATTATATCCTGTTCCGTTACATTTGAAGAGTGGATATTTTCAGGAATCAGGGAGGAGAAGGGAGGGGAGTAAATTTCATTGTTACAGACTATAGTAATAAAATACAAGTCTTCATTATTTTCCATTGTTATAAGAGAGGGAAAACAAGAGAACATCTATTCGTTCATTACCGTGTTCCGTAGACAAGCATGGCTTCTCTTTCACCATTTTTGCTCTTCACCGAAAGTAATTTGCGACAAAATTCCTCCTGGAGTTGCCTGGAATAACAATGCTCTCTTCTCCCTCTCCGCCCTCCCCGACAGGAACCTCTGTTGCCGGATCCCTCACCCCACACTCCCTCTTAGAATGAAATTACGACCGCTAAATTATTGCCATTGATTCTTGCCAAGAGCGAAAGATGTAGCAAAGCCTTTTGGAGGAGGGCGACTTTTTATTATGGCAGCAGCCAGCCAACATCTTCCACCCTTCAAGTGATACTCAGAAGCCCCTGTCATATCATTAGCGGTTTCCGCCGCGAGAAATGGACGTTTTATGTTAAACGGGGATAAAATTCATCTTCGTTTCTCTTCCTCCTTCCCTTCATCCTCGCCAGCTTCCATACCACTTTCTGACTGGAGTCAAAAGAATGGTAAGGATAGGGGTGTGAGTAAACACAAAGACAGACTAATGTTGTTCTCTCTGCCATTCCACCTTCCCCCTAGCGGGTATCTTTGTAACTAAGAGAGGACAGGACATTCTGTTCTGGCTCTGGTAATGGAATTTTAATTGTTAGCTTTCTAGATATAGGTATTTACAGAGTTCTAAAACCAAATAAAATTGGAAAAGTGCACTCAAATTCATTTGTGGATTTTTCTAAATGTATTTAAGCTGGACAATCTGGCAACGCCGGGCTAATGGACGTGGTAAATACAACACATTTGATAAAAGAATGTGAGTTTTAAATAATTATCCAATACTAGCTGATATGCCTACCCGTTGGTGCGGTGTCAAATCTATTCCGTAAAATAGGTTGGCAACATTGACAACTGAAGTACTTGAGGTCGGGAACACCCCTAGTATTTTTTTTTTCTTTTCATTGTGTCGAAAATAATGTTTATGCCGAGTTTGGTACGGGACGATATAAAAGAAATCTGAAAAATTGAAATTTTAAAATAGGCTGGCAACACTGATAACTGCGGACCCCGGAGTAACACTACCTGTCTCAGTACATAATGCAGAAATATGCGAAATTTAGTGTCACACGGAGTACCCTGGTTACTAAGGAAACAGAGATAAGTAACGTAGGACTTAAACTACGCTGATATAGCACGCCAACTTGCAACTAGGTTGCCAATCGCTTGCTTTGATCTTGTCATACTTCATATTGTATTGAACAAAATAAACAAGCATAAAACAAACTCGTTACAAGATCATAAGGGGCTTGGTTATTATAATTAACCTAATTCAAGCTTGCTGGAACAAGCAGTTATGCGAGGATGTTGGTCAAACTTGAAATTTATTCGAGTTTTGTTTCCTTGCATTTCTACTGTCGTCTCAGTGCGGTGAAGTCCCATCATGTGCCAGGACTGTTTCGCCGTATCTTCGTCAACTCCCATCCTTTTGCTACAGTCATCTGTTGCAATATTATGAACTACATATAAATAGTAGATATGGAAGGTAGGATGTGTATTTACGTAGTCTAGTGTCTACAGCAGCGGCTTGGGGTGGCAGCGGTCCTCGGATGGGTTTCTTTTCCCACCCAGGGTAATGTTTTTTTTTATTTTTTCAACCTTGATTCTTATAAACTAAACTGCTTGATTCAACCTTTTTTGGCTTGACTTGCTAAGCTTTCATCACGTTGCCACACTTATCAAAGTAAGTTTTATGCATTTTTGAGTAGGGTTAAAATTGCTATGTGGGAGTCCATTGCATCATCTTCGGGAAAGTCAATTGTAAATATTTCTAACATCCTCTTAGAGGCCTTTTGAAGCCAAAGAGTACAAGAGATTTTTTAAAAAAATGAATGTAATCTTTTTATATATACGTAGCTTATACGTGGCACAAATTTTTCATATTTTGTACATATTTTGCACTTTAATGTATCCATGTGCAAAATATAGCAATTTTGTGTAACATATGTATCTTTCAGTTCATATATGAAAGATTACCTCATTTTTTTTATTCGAAAATATCATTTCTGAATATATATTTAAGAAATCCGATTATTATAGTCGCAGGTTCGTCTAGAACAAAGTAAATTCATTTATTGTTCTTCAGTTGGATCTCCCCCTTCTCTCATCATTTATCGTGTCATTCATCTTAACACATTTTTCTACATTTAAGAAGAAGGGAATAATGTAGATACATACGTGAAATCTCGCATTAGCATTAACTCAAGTGGTCCTGAGGGAATGTGGGATAATATGATGTCTCTTGTATTTTTTTTTTACTTACTCACCCCCCATCGAGAGCCTCTTTACATCCCTTCAGGGCCCCTCAGTTTATTAAATGGATATTTGATAGGAGGGTTTCTACCACTACGCATCGCGTGCCTTTTTTATCTTTAACTCAACCAATAATAAAAACACGTTCTGGTTACATTTCCCGTGAGAAAAAAAGATTAAGAAGACTGATTTATGATCATAGACACTTCTGATAGTGTTGCCATCTATAAAAATATCAGGGTTCTGATAGAGTCTTATGCTTTGTTTAGATGACTAATATAGTTACATAATTTCAACTTTGCCTAACATACAATCAGATGATTCCATCACAATCAAACCTGAATGACCGTAAACAGGTTGTTTTAACAACAATCTCTTGCTCTGAGTGGAAGAATATTACCTGTGGAGTTCCACAAGGATCAATTTTTGGGCCATTGTTATTTATTATCTTTATGAACGATATTGGATCACAATTCACAAGGTGTCATCACCTGCGATGGTACGTTGCAGAAATGTATCATTGTCCGCGTTCTTAATCAGAGCTTCGCTGTAACGGGACACGTATTCTGTGTAATATATATTGTCCCATTCTTCTACTTATATGTATTTCCCAGATTCATTGTATAGAATAACCTTTTTAATATTATTGCTAAAATCCGTTTCATATTTCTCATTGTATGATTTCTTGTGCTGTTTAAAACTTCAGAAATATATATTCAAAGACGAATAATTGTGCGTATACATAAACACAATTTTACATAAACACCATTGAAGGTGTTCAATAACACTTCTACCGTTGCACTTTAACACTCCTAACGGTGTTTCTGAATACCGGTAGAGGTGTTTCTCAACACCAGAAACGGTGTTGGACACCCCGGATGGTGTTAAGCAACACTAGAATTGGTGTTACCCAGCACTGGAATTGGTGTAGAGGTAGAGGTGTTCTATTACACCTTTCGGGGTGGCAATAAACACCAATATTTTTTTTTTGAGTGTACGTAAATACGCGACAGGCCATTTCCTCCCAGATGCGTACCAACGAGTTTATTCGCATGAAAAACAGTAGAATCAACTACTAAAACGTGGATGTATCTCGTTCTGTCACTATGTCACATTAGTTGTGCTTATCCAGGTCCTGTATTGAAAAAAACAGTTTGGTAATGAACCCCCTTTCTTTTATACTGCAACCACTACCAAACAATTTGGTTGATACAAGGCGGACAAAATGTTAGTGAATCACTACTGAAAAATTAGTTTAAAAAAATAATTAGTCACGATTACAGGAAATTAGGTAGAGCACCAGGCATGTGAACACTGCGAAAAATGTATCCTGTTTTTCTGGCTGAAATTTGAAACTGGGATGTCCGATTCATAGTCAGACACGCTACCGTCTGAGCCACGGCGACTAGTATACCTTTTGGATAGTAAATTTAATTACAAATGTGTTTTATAGTTGTCTGCCCACTTCTGAACTTCATTAACAAATTGTATGCTTGTAAATGATTTTTAACGTCTGTCATATATCTGTCTGTTGTTGTTGTTTATTGCCGCAGACTATGACGATATATCAGTCTGTGTACTTTCTTGTTTGCTTGTTTACTGAATCAGTAGTGTTGCTAAAACCAAGAGTCAGCGGAAACCAAACACTTGGCACAGGAAAACATTTTATGTAATGTTAACCATCACACTTTTCAAACAAATCATTTGGGTACTGTTTTTGTTCCAGAAAACTATACCAGGTCGTGGGTAAAAAAAAAATACATTCATTCACCCAACACATTTGGTTAAAATGCCTTAGTCCATTTTTTTTCTATGTGGAGCATGAAAAATCTAGTACGAATTGCTTCCAGCAATATTTGGATCTCTTCAGTTTTATCTGTCTGTGAACATTTGACCATTGATTTCCCATACCAAACGGGACGAAACTGTACGAGAAACGACGAAAACTTTGTTAAATATATCTTTACTTAGACTTATTTCATTTTTACGCGTATGCTTGCAAAATTACAGTGAAGAACATTGATTTTTTTCTATCGTAAAAGTGGAAATGAAAATGGGGAGGCAGGAGTTATGGAACGCATTGTATAGACATTTTACTTAACAATTTTCATAGTATAGTCATTTTTCTTATTCTTATTGTACCGATTTCTTGAGCTGTCTGTAACTATGTCTGATTTTCTTGAAAAAGAAAGGGTGATATAATTTATTTAGACAGTCTGTGTACTTCTCAATGTAGGTACGCCATCTTATCGGAAGTGTCTGCAGTTCAGAAGAGAAGCATTTAGATCGGGTGCGTAACCTTCCACGCACATATCCGTAGACGTTTTCATGTGAACCAAATTTTCCACCCAAGATCCTCATGAAGTGGAAGTTCCACGACATGAAGTCGGGTGAATATGTGAATAGTACAAGGGTACATGAGGTCGAGTGGATTCTCACGGCGGTACTAGTTGTTACGCGACCGAGCATTGTCGTGTTGGAGTACTACACCTTTTGTGAGGCACACACTAAGTTCTGTTGTGATACGATATTTACTGTTTGTCTCCTAGACACATAATATTATGCAATGGTATTCTCTTGTGATCCCAAGAAACGGTCAGCAGGATCTTCCTTGCATTTCAAAAACTCTACGGTTTTCAATCTTGCGACCTCTTCCTCTTGCGCCCTATACACTTTATTTCTCCCGTAAAGTTTATATCTAAGTGCAGTCGAAAACTTGATCAGCACCCAAAACAATGTTTCCTCTCCCTCTATTCCAGCGCTGTGCAATATTCTAACTAATATTTACTTGTATACTGTTTGCTAGGTAATAATGCTGATTCATAGCATGCGTTAAGACAACATATGCGGTCATACTTTAGGACGTGCACTGGCTAGAAATAAGATTTTTCGGAGCTGTTCCGTTGTTATAACTTCACGACCCTTGTACACTTAACTTTTTCCATCTTTGATGCATTCTAACATAACCAAATCTTATCTCCGTTAGCGCAGAATATTGATACTAAAGCCTTAAGATGAAAAATATATAGACCCTATATACGAAATTACATGAAAAAGGTTACAATGGAATAGTCCTGATTTTAGGTTATGCATACTTTTAAATGCTTATTAGACAAGCATTTGTTATTTTATGACTTTATTACCTCCAAAAAAAATCCCAAGCACGCAGTCTCTGCTTGTTCGTAACATGAGTGGCCATATTAATTCTATTTCGTTTAATCTTGGGAATAATCTGGACTATAAGTTGATACAAACAAAGCGACAGATGAACTATGGACCAATAATGGTTTATACAACTCCGGGCATTAAAGAATTAATAAATAAAGACAAACAGTGAATAATAATCATAGTAAGAATCTAGTTTTAAATGAAAAAGTTCGTTATTTAACAAATAAAATCAGGTTAAAGTCAACATCAACCCGGATAAATCTTCGGCTAAAATTATTCCAAACATTTCTAAAAAGAATGTTTTTAGTAGTGGTTTCACTCTTTTTCACAAAAAAAATCAATAGTATTTCTTCCATCTATCGAGGAACATGTCAAAGTTTTAAGGATTCACTATTTGAAATAGCAGAAGAAACTTTTAAATAAACGAATGATATATTACTACCACTAAGAATGGTTGTCACTTAGTTTACAACAGTAAAATAATAAAAAAAAAAAACTTTACCACTAAAACCTCATTAAACCGGATTATGCGTATTCAATAATAAAGCAAGGTTAGTAATACTCCTAAAAGGAGAAGACAAAGGCAATCGGACCCCAAATAGTATCGGCCGATCTGCTTATTAAACATAATTGGAGAAAATATTCGAGAAAGTAATAGCGCAAAAAATAAATTAGAAAAAAGACCAAACTTAGAAAACTGCAAGTTACAATATGGATTTAGGGTGGGGGGAATCAACTGAAGATGCGATAAATGAAATCTGCAACAAAATCAATGAGCTAAAAGCACAGGTTTGGCGATACGTGATGGATATATTCTTTGATGGGCTTTTGAAAATATGTGGTGGCCAGCCTTACAACAAGAATTAAAATTACTAAATTTACATCCATGTCTTTGGGACATAATAAATAATTACTTCATAAACAGAAGGATAGAAGCAGGAACGGCAGATGGCACTGTGGGCGAAGTTCAGACAGGGGATGTCCCCAAAGGTCGATCCTGGGCCCGATGTTTTGGGACAGAGCCTTTCAGCCATGCCTAGTGATGTTAGATGGTATGCAAGAGGTGGAGTGCGTGGTGGGCTACTCTGACGATCTGGCGGTGACCTTGAAGGGCAATAGTTGACCTACAAAATAAAGCAAATAGTAACGGAAATAACATCATGGTTTAACAACAACAAATTTACTATTTCCAGCGAATAAACTAAATATGTGTTAGTTAAAGGACAATTAAATAGACTGAGAGGACCTATAATTAAGATAAATAATAAATCTATAAAACGTGAGCAAAATTTCAATAGCTAGGAGTGACGCTAGACTAAAAATTATTTTTTATAGAGCATACCAAAATTCAGAAAAATAAGACAATAAAAATAACGTAAAATAATTAATATAGCATCAAACGAATTAAAAATACCAGCTAAAATACTTAAAATATACAACGATATCATTATAAGATCAATAATGGGACACTCGGTATGTGTTTGGTGTCACCGAATGACTGACGTCAGATAAGCGCACACTGTAAACATAGCAAGGAGGCAAAACGGCTGTCTGGCACCTTTAGACCAACACCTGTAGGGGCGCTGCACATTGCCACCGCTACTCCGCCGATGTATTTACAAGTTATGCAACTAGGGGTCATGTACTGGTTAAAAAAGGAAAATATGTTCAGAGTGACTCAAATATTAAATACACCAGCTCATAACAAACAAGAAGTCATACAGGAAATAACCAGTGCGTGGCAAACCTTTTGGAACAACAGTACGAAGGCAATAAGTCTCTACACCATCCTGCCGGACGTGGCTGAGAGAGCAGAATTAAAGATCGACATCGACGTTGGACTTCTTCACTTCCGACAGGGACATGGCTCTTACAAGGAAAAACTAAAATAATTCAGCTTGGTTGAGGACAATATATGCCACGAATGCGGTATAGTCGCAACTCCTGAACATATCGTCCTAAGATGCAAAGAGATGCAACATCTAGTTAGAGAAGAAAGGCAGCAGCTTGAGGGGATGGAGGTCGCAGATAACCCATTTAATTTACCTCACCTTCATAGCCGAACTTATGAAGAAATCTTCTGTGGTACAAGCAAACCGTTAAATAGCTGTTTAGCGGTTTCGTTAAGATGAAACATTATCCCGTATACTACTTGAATGTGAACCCGTTAGCACACCTATAAGTCCCTGACCAAGATCCCACCATTTCACAGCGTTCAGACGGTATTAATTTTGCCTGCTTTTTGAGGTTTTCGTCCCCCTGTGCGCTGGTCGCCGAGACAAATGAATAATCACTCGTTAGAAGGGCAACCCGATGATGCCTGGTGGTAGGTGACGCAATTTTGTCGTCTCAGGACTCTTACTTGTGCGCTTGGCTGTAATCGGATGGTTCAAAAGCATGACTCCACAAGTCTAATATTCATTGTCATGTATAGGTTATTGCGAGTGAGCGAGAAGCTCTCTGTCCTGGCTAGTGAGTCCACCGCGAGCCCCAAAGTTTCCCGCGGGGATGTAGGATATTACGACCAGTAGTAATAGTCTGCACTCATGATTGTGTTCGCGAAAGGGCATCAATTAAATTCATGTGCCCCGGCCCCAGCTTGCCTTACGCACGCCACTGTTGGGTAGCATCTCAGTGCGGGACTTATAACTTTCTGGTAAAGCAGACTTGATTCAATTGAGCATGGCGGGGTTTGAACATATGACCACGCACTCTGAAATTGAAAGCGAGCGATCTATCCTTTGGACAACCCGGAGTCGAATAACTTCGGATATTGTTCAACGAAAGTAATATTCTGGTTGTATAACTTAAAATCTTTCATGTCAAGGTGCCAGATTTATTGATTGTTAATAAATTATGCATAAATTAATGTTTTATTAATAATTTGTACATTATTTGTACGCATTAAAGATTGAAATTATAAAAGTCAGACTTTGGAATGGAAAAGAATGGCATTAGTTATCGACATGTGAAGTAATTTGAACATTTTTAGTTTTTTCTTTTTAGATAAAATATTTTATAGGTTTCATTTAATTGACATCGAGTGTGAGCAAAACAATAGTATAAGTTCAGGAGGTTGGTAGCGAGACGAGCGGGGATTCTGACATAGCCTAATTGTCAGATTAGGGGGTGATAAAACCAAAGTTAGGGGTGTGCAAGTAGAGGTTTGCATATTTTATATCAATTTTTAAGAGTAAACACTTAAAGTTGTGTGTATGTGTGTGCGTGTGCTCGACGATTTGAAGTCGTGACACCCCCTCCATTGGAGAGGTCTGACAGAATCCCTGAAGACGAGAGAGGAGGAGGAGGTGCGGCATAGATGGGAGAGGAAGATACATGTGTGTATCTTTCCGCAAATCGCTGAAAAACATCTGTTTGGTCTCTTGTAGATGCATCGTAGATATAATCTGAATTAATGTCGGACCAATTTATTTTCATTTCTAGTTGACGAAGAAGGGTCTTATAATGGGTCGTAATGAAGAGGATATTTATGTATGGAAAGATCCAGAATTAAAAAAAAAGTAGAGAGAGAGAGAGAGAGAGAAAGAGAAAGAGAACAGTTACCATACAACTCTCGACGAAAGCTTTCAGAATAAAAACAAACAAACGAAGGTTGAAAAGCGTGTTGCATAAAATCTTCATGGAAAATACCGAACAGCTTAAAATACAAATGAAAAACGGTTTGTCAACGTATAAAACCTCTGTACAAGCTATTTATCACGAAAACCGCATAGTTTTAAGTAAAGCTGTTAAAATTGCGACTGTATGTACTAAAAAAAGACAAGATTAAAACGACTGATAAATAAATGAATCATATATATAAAATGAGAATTTCGCTGCACTTTTTTTTTCTGCAGTAAGAAGGCTAAAACCATAGAGTTAGGAAGAAAATAGAGAGAATATAGATGACGTCGCATGAAGCCAAATTAAGGTTCATCGGCAGCCATCTTGTGTGGCCCCCATTAAAGTCCCTCTATACCGAGTACTGTGAGGATTGCCTATTTCGATAGGAGGATGAGTTCCTATCCACAGAGAGGCCAGTCAATATGGGGCCCAGTCAATATGGCCGAAATGCCTCGTCCCTTCCGTCTCTTGGCTTCATTCCCCTCCCCAACAAAACAGCCTAAGGTTCCCTCTATTTATATTCCTAACTCTATGGCTAAAACATTCGTAGTTACTGCAGAAGTGCAGTGGATGGCGACACTTGTCATGAAGAAATGCTGTGTTATACGATTTTAAGGTGTTCATTTTTGCAAGAATCAATCTTTTACTTAAGTCACGCAGAACTATTTTTATGACGCGATAAAGTGTAAGCTATTCAGTAATGTTAAGCGGGTCACTTTCTTCTTTCCTTTTATTGTTATAGCTCATATATGTTATAATTACATGCTCTGTTATTATTATGGAAAAATGCTTGTAACGTAAATTTACCATTCTCCATTCGTTCTTCAAAATAGAAAAGCCAAGAGTATTAGCAGGCAACGCAACCTGGAATTTTAGACTTCTAACATGTGACGTATGTAAATACGATATTTCAAGTCCCGGTAAATAGACTGGTAGAAATCCTTTAACACTTCTTCAGTGTACATAATATACTGGTTAATTGTGAAGCTGGGGTTAATGATAAATATTGATATTTTAAACTGCGGCATATCGGGACATTTTATGATAAAATTGCTTTAAAAAAAGCACCAAGCATCTGATGTTTGGGAACAAGCGCTTCCCTTTGCAATTTCTTGGTGAAATCAGTTTGCTATATTAGTAATTGACGCTTTGTAATAATTTATATATGGGAGTTAGCTTGAAGAACATGGTTTGATGTTACTTGGAAATGTGAAGATATTAAAAAGGAAGACATTAAATGCATTTTGATTTTTACTAAATATTTAGATTTCTTTGCTTTTACTGATACCCATTACAAGTCCGAGGAATTGTGTCCCACGACGGAGGGAAGCGAAAAGTAGAGAACATCACTTTAGTTGAGATAACATCCCGACATTTGTTTAGCGAAACAAAGAAAATTCTGGAAACGTTAATGAGAATAGCCGGCAGCGGGAATAGATCCATGCCTGGTGTGCACAATGAATGACAGTTTTGGTATCATCATCATATTCAGCCGTTTTCTACCTAAAATGGCGTGGAAGTCGTTTGCAAGACTACATTTTATTTTCAAAAGCAAACTACCAGTGTGTCTGAAGTGTAAAGTTGTCTTATCTGTGATGATGTACGGCTGTGAAACTTGGACATTGAATGCGCAAACAACTAAAAGATTAAGAGTCGCACAACGAGCAATGGAGAGATACATGCTAGGAATAACTAGGAGGGACAAGAAGATCAATGAATGGATTCGCTCAGAAACAAAGGTAGAAGATGTAATCACAAGACTGCGAAGAAGATGAAGTGGAGATGGGCCGGTCATATAGCTAGACGAACAGATGGAAGATTGACGACAACTGTATACTACATTGCATTGCTACAAAAAAAGAAACACAAGAGACGACGTCCAAATGCAAGATGGGTAGATGAAATCAAGTGTTTTTCAGGAGCTACTTGGATGAGGATAGCAGCAGACCGATATATGTAGAAAGAAAATTTTTAGTATAATCACACAAAACACATGATGCGCTAACATCAGTCAACTATGAATGTTAGCGACAGACATATCTGCTCGGTCTCTCTCTCTCTCTCTCTCTCTCTCTCTGTGTGTGTGTGTGTGTGTGTGTGTGTGTGGTGCTTTTTAAATCATAACCACATATAAATATTTTGTGAATAAAGAAACCTAAAAAAAATGTTATGCAGGAAGAATTAGGGACCACCCTATAGAAGTTAGTAATTAAGTACGCAGGACAACAGAAAGCATATTCGTTTTACTTTGGCATACTCCCCGGTGAAGTAAATGAATACGAAAAATAAATAAATAATAATATTACAAGAACATTTTAAACAAATAAATAACCCTCAGTGTCTAAAGTAAACGCCTCTTTTATATACTTGACCCTAACGAGAAAATAAATGAATTATTTGGTTTGTCGCAGAATAAAAATTATTATTTATTAAAAAAAAACGAAATTGGATATGCTTCTCAAAGACATTGGTTCTTAAATATTTACGCAGCTTCTCAGCGTGTTGGATAGGGGGGGGGGGGGGGTTGGGTGGATTGAACAGCAAGAAAGAAGTTCGTCGTTTTGTTTCCCCCCTTCTCCCTTCTAGTATACATGAAAATTCAAGTGATAATTATAAGGCCCGGATAAGGCTGCATCACGCAGAGAAATAGATGTTGGAGTCCTTTGATGTTAGCCGCGATTAACAGTGGTCGCGGAAGAAAATAAAGAAATAGAAATGATACAAGGGCAAAAGGTGCTGCCCGATTCCTTCACGCTATGATCGTTGTTTATTCGGTCGGTTGGCCTCCTCCCTTCCCTTCCCCACAACCCGTGCATCTTATATAACTTCACCCACATGATGCAAAATTTCTTCTTGCATTCGCCGAAAAAAAGATGATTATAAGAAGTGTATTGTTTGTTAATAATACACTATACTAATTTTTCTTTCATAAATATCTAAGTAACTATGCGCACAATGTCCCAGAATATTTGGGATCAAATAAGGATATTCCTACTTTTTAGAATATTAAATGAAAATTCTAGGTTACAGTTTCAGGAATATTCTGAGAATATTCCCAAAGAATAATTATCCTCGACATATTCGTAGAATATACTTGTGATATTCCCAGGAATATCCTTAGGATATGCGCTCTTTGCGGACATTAAGATATTCGTAGAATATTCTATGAATATACTAAAAAAATATATTAGAATATCTTTGGGATATTCCAATATCCCCACGGTGATATTCCTGTGCTGTATGGGTTACAATAAATAGATTTTTTTTCTAATAGATATTCACTTTGAATTTTAAATTCTAATATACATTTACTAAATTGTCTGTTTACAAATTCCTCTCTTATACCAAACTATAATGCGCGATACTACATAAATATTGTGTATAAGATAGTTCAACTTTACAATGTAATATTATTAAGCGTTTTTGAACTGATTCAAGCTTGTCTGAGGCTGTTTTTAAACCCATACTTCATATGTTAACAGTGCATTCAAATTTAGTTCTTACAAAACATTATACAAAATAATATATGACCTCCAAAATAGTTTCAAACCATTACCATTAATTGCAAATAGAACATTTTTTACCCTCCTTATAACTAGATACTCTATTTAATATAATAACCACCGATAGGTCCTGAGCCTGCCCTAACGCCATCTGTCCGCGCTTGGTGGAACTGCGTCCATCTGAGTGACTGCTGTGTGGTTAGCGCTGCACGCCATCTAGCCACGAACAGTCGTATTAGGGACTCTCTAGACCGAGTGGCCGTCACGTCTTTATTCACGTGACTCCCCAGCTTTCCTCACGACGCTGGGTGGACGGGGATTGAACCCTGGACCACGTGGACATGAGTCCAACGCTCTAACCACTAGACTATGAAGCCCCTTTGATAGTCTATATGGACATTACATTCTAATGATTCCTCAAAATAGACCCTCATGCCATTTACCAAATGAACTTCAAAAAATATTTTTTCTCCATAATTATATATTTTCTGACTGAACAATCGACTTTCTGAGTATAAGATATGAAATATTCTTTATTAATTATCATTTTATTTTATTATTATTCTATTCTTTTTTTCAATTTCCTGTTATAAAATGCGGTATTGGTATTATATGCATCAATCTAGTACAAAGATCATTGACATTGATAAACAAAATAAGTGAAAGGGGTCCTAAAGAAGAGCCCTGCGGAATTTCTGTCGAATGGTGTAGCGGTGTATATGTTTTGGATAGTTTATCTTTTTCAAGATATTCTAAAAAGATACTAGGGATATTCCAGGAATTCCAAACTACAGTATTATTGGAAGCATTTATATTAGGAAGGAATAAGCTTACTTGATCATAAATATTCAAGAATTGAGGTTCCAAATGCGACATTCCTGGAGTGTGTATTCTATGTGGGAAGTTTGCAAATGAGCTTCTACAAGACATATTTGCAACTAAACTTTGATTTAGGGACTCATCAAAGAGGTTTCTCGATGTTCTTTTATTTTATGAACATAAACTTTTGATCTGACATCTTTTTTTTTTTTTTTTTTAACTGTTGATAACAGTGGCGAACGTATTTCCAGCCAACACCTTACTATTATTTATTTTTGTAAAACCACTTCATCATGATGAGTGGGTTGTATTCCTAAGCAAGTTTATGACCCGAAGATCCCTAGACAAGTTGAACCAATGGTGGTTTGACATTGCCTTCCATCTGATGAGACTGGTGTCCATGAACAGGACATGAAGTTTAAAAAGAGAACTCCCAACCACTTGCCTTGTACGGGTATCGAACACGAGGGATCACGTTATATAGGGTGATTCAAAAGTCCCAGAACAACATTGTTTTTTTTTAAAAAAAACAACAACAAGGAAATGAAGCATCGTAGTACACAAATATGGAGTAGTACGAAGGGGGGTACTTTTCGCAGTACATGATCAACGTGGACGCCATCTTGAAATTCTCCATGTTGGATGGAGGTATTCTTTTTAAATGGCAAGTGGGTCGTGTGATATATCAAACAATACGAGAATGTCCCCAGAAAGTCATTCCACCGGTCAGATATGAACTAACGGTAGGAGTTATCGTTAATGAAACGTAGTGCACTGCTACATGATGTGTTCAATTTGCTATTTCCTTAAGGAATATTGAGCGCCATAGTCTAACATAGTCATTAGACACCAAGCCGCCATAGCTCAGTGGTAGAGCGTCGGCGTAGCATTCGGGAGGTCGTGGGTTCAATCCTACCGACCGACCATTTTGACTGAGATGTTTCCAGGATTTTCCCTCAGTCACACCAGGTAAGTGCCGGGATAACACCTTTATCATAGGCCCTGGCCAAAACTTTCCCGTCTCCTTTCCCCCTCCCCTATCTCGGCCTGAGCCTTAGATGCCTAAAGGCCATAAATAAAATTCAAATTCAAATTCAAAATAGTCATTAGACACTCTCAGAAGTACATTCGCTGGGATGTTGTTGCAACACTGGATGACCCTGGCTTTCGTCACGGTCGTCCCTATCGTGTTCAATGTCTGGGAGATAAACCAATTTTGTACGGTTCATAGCCATAAGAATAGGACATTCCAAGGATCAGACTTTTTACATTGGATAATATGACATATGAGGCAGTGAAAGGAAAAGTGGTGTAAGTCTGTTTTTTAAAAATATTGAGTTAAGGTCACATCTGTATTCTCCACATTCATATCTATTTGATGGAAAAGTGGTTTAAGTTATAACTCCCTTGTTAATTGCATAGATAGCAGCCCTTACTTGGATTTCATTGTGGATTTCGTTATAGCGTTCTTATTGAAACCTGTTGTTTCTCAAATTGACTTACACCACTTTTCCTTCCACCGCCTCTTATCAGATTGAACATACCGGCCACGGTTTGTCAATTGTCAGCCCCATTTCATTTTCGAAGCGGAGTACTTTCAGTGACGATGTATCTCTTTAATAGCTTCTTATGAGCTGAACCGGACACTTTCGGCCTAAGACTGCAACGTCTGATGGAGCCCTCAGTGTTTATTCTTCCGTGTCCGTGAACAGGGACACTAGCAGCTAGGGTTTTAACTGAGGCACTATCCCAGTATTCGCTTAGTGAAACTGAGGAAAACCCTTGGAAAATCGTAGCCAATATGATTGCTAACTGGGCACGAACCCACACACATTCAAGATCTGAAGACAACAGTTACTACTATTTTGAACATGTTGTGTTTGGGGTTGGACAATCTGCGCATCACATAAAGCGATATCTGCTGCGCTCTCTGGTGACAGACATAGAAAACCACTTTATAACTTTTATTTTTTTGTATGTTCTTGAGATAACAGTTGTGACTCAAAACCCGTCATATGTCTCAGGAGCAATGACGTTCGTCAGCAAGCAATTCCAGGAGCAAGGACCGCCAAGATATTTTGCTAGTTTATGTTCCCCAGAGTTACCTACTGGGACTAAGGAAAACCTTACAAAACCTCAATCAGGGTGGTAGTTATGAGCAGGTTGATCCCTCACCGCAACGCTAGTGCTTGTGAGTACTTATTTCACCAGCTAATAGTTACGAATAAAGGACGAGATGCCGTAGCAGCAATCACTTCGTAACTTCAAAAGGCAGCAGTAGGGAGTAAGTCATGCTGCCATCTGACTAAAGCGCAAATTTGCTTAAACTTCATTTCAATAAATGCCATGTCTCATCTAAATGACGTATTTGTATCGTACACAAAAATGGGGGTGAGCTTGCTTCGGCATGATATATATTCCACAGTGCCGTCACTATGTACGAACAGTGTTCCTAGACCATAAGAATAGGGGACATGATGATGTACCTCTCCAAGATGTGCGTTCATTAATTAGAGCAGAGACAGTTATAGACCGGGCGTGAGGCACCACCTCAAAAGTGTTTTGATTGTAAAATAGCTGAACTAAATACCCCGGTCACAAGGTGGCCAATGTGGACCAGTATGAAGTTTCGATGTGGGTTTCATATGGGCCCCATGTAGAATGGCAAACATTTTGCCCACCTTGGTCAATATGGGGCAAAGATGTGGACCCCACATTGTTGCCCACCTATCCCCCCACCTCCTAAAATGGTCAAAAACATTCCCGAACAATCCAGGCACCATCCAATAACTTGACTGATAAAAAACAGACACTGTTCAGTTTTTATGGATACCGAAAAAAAGGGTTGAAGATAGAGGTCTCAAGAGGAATGTGAACACGGATCGTTCAATTAGAATGCCAGCGTCTTACCACCTGGACCAAGCTGCCAGTCATAATTAAAAACCAAACCAAAACAGTAGAGAGGGGCAGAAACGAACTTCAAAAAGACATAAACTAAGTTACTTCCACGGATTTGTACGTACTTCCCTATGTTTTTATCAAATTTGCCTGCCACGGCAAATCAAAGAATTTCATGCCAAAATACTGAATTCATTATTTTATGGGTACACCCACGTAATTCCCATCGCGGGGGCCCACATCACATCAAGTCCACCGAAAGCTCCATGGGCACATCTTACTAAATCCCATGTGGTGCCTACATCGCATAAAGTAGGCTGAAATAATGCGTTGTGGATCAATACTGATAATGTCGGTCGCATATAAGAACCATCTGGGTGTGTTGTCGTTGTCCTACTCGGGATTATTCGTAATTGGAATTGTTAATCCTAATGTAGACATGATTTTCAACATATCCAACGTGATGATAATATACCATAGTTAGGTATGAAGCTATCGTCATAGTGAACCTGTTGTGTGCTATATATTTAATGATTCCATTGACTATAGCCAGGCACGTATCCAGAAGTGGGTTTCGGGGGGGGGGAAGTCTGAGGACTGTCTGGGTGTGAAATTTACATAACATGGATATAATTTTGCCAAAAGTCGTACTTATTTCACAAAAATCTGGGGGCTCTGGACCCCTAGAACAGTCCCTCTGCGTACATCCCTGACTATAACCATTAAGGAAGAGAGATTCTTTTACAAAGCTTAAGATGGTCGAATGTTTTCTTCGAAATTTGATGAGGTAGGAAAGGTCTCACCTAAAGTCTAAGTGCATCACAATGCGTTGTGATGACGTCCCTTGGAGAGCATTTCCCCGGAGAAATAATGGGAAATGTAACGTCTGGATCCTCCACTGAGGTGCAATTGCCTGATCAAGTTAAGAAAAGGAGACCTGATCAAGTTAAATGGATTTTGACTTGATAATGATGTTCAAATTTAGAATAAATAACGTTAGGAAAATTTAATGATTCGGCGATTCTATTGTATTATTATGGAGCCGCCACTGGTGAAGATATCCTAAATATTATCGAAGATTTTCGTACCCTTAATCAGAATTAATGATCTTACACAATAATTTGAATTATATCTCGTTTATATATTAACTTGCAAAAAAAAAAAGATAAATGATATTCTGTATCGAGGCATCTTTTTAAAACTCGCATCTAGCAATTTCAAAATATCCATAGGAACGCCATATCTTAAACTATTAAGGACCTTTAAGACTTCTTATTTTCCTCCCGTACTTTTTGCTTTGTCGACTACATTGCATATTTAGCCTGTCCCTGGAAGACAATTTTCTCTCCCCCCCCATACCCCCTCCCCCAGCTAAGAAGATAAAAACGCTGGATAAAACCACCAAAGCGCCTGCATTATCAAGACAAGGACCGAAGCACGGCCATGTTTCTTGCAATCTAGCAGGCAGCGAGCGAGTGCTTGCGGGCGTAGGTAGATAATTCATTGAAGATGGTGGCGCGCGGGGAGGGGAAGCAACCATCTCCACTTAATGTCTTCATTCCACAAGACAGGATGTCTGCCATAATGACCAACAGCTCCGCCCATTTCAGAGATACATAATGAGAAGAAAATTGTCTGATTTCTATTAAGAATACAGAGCCGTTGGGCTACAATTCCTTTTGCGTTATCCAGCTTAGAATTAAGAAAAATGGACGCAAAAGTTAAAAAAAAAGAAAAAAGAAACACATGGTGCTATCTTATAGCAACAAGAGCAGATCTTGCATGCTTTACGTTATGCATTAAAAACGAAGAATAAGTCATTTGTTTTTCGTGAAGATAAATTTTTCTTTGTTTTTAAAACAGGCCGTCGGTTGGTGTGGGGGGACTTCATAATCACTTTCACCAAATTATACAAATAGGAATATCTCTTCTGTTTAGCCACACACACACACACGCACATATTATAGCGCATGTCCAGGCATATCTAATCGATTTCTGTATACACAGTGCGTTGAAATAATTATGTATATTAATGATAAAGTATTGTCATGAATATAATAACAAAAATTCTTCGGTGCAAAACCAACTTTGAATTTTGACAAGTTCAAGTAAAATACTTGATAATTATAGCCATAGCTAATGTGTTTACAGGGATGTACCTAGACATTTCTTTCAGGGGGAGTCCAGTACAATTACCGGCGTTTAAGTAGATCTGGGGTATGGAATAAAGAGTGTCGGAATTAGTACACTTTGAGTCCTTATAAAAATAAGTTTTCAGCATTTAGAAAACTTAAAGTCATCGAGTGGCCGTAGCTCAGTGGTAAATCATTATACTTCGCATTCGGGTGGTCCTGGGTTCAGTCCCAGCGGGTGAGTATCCTGACGTAGGTTTCTACAGGGTTTTTCCTCTGTCACACTAGGCAAACGCTGGGATGATGCCTTAAAAATTAGACCCTCGTGTATTCGTTCCCGCATCCCTTCCCCTCTTTTATCCGGACTGAGACTTAGATGCCTAAAATCCTTAAAGAAAAAAATAAAAAGATTCACTGATAGTACCAGAGGAGAGCTTAATTTTGTACCTACATGAAGTTACTACAAAAATGATTTATTGTTTGATATCAGGGATATTGATCAAAAGAAATGCATTTTGAACGAAGAGGACTGAGAGCAGGGGTGTTTTCCAATTTACGGGGTGTAATGCCAAAACTGTGGGATTAAATAGGATTAAATAGAGTTTTAAAGGATTTCTACCGATTTAAAATCAATTTTTTTAAAGTTGGGTATATTCTCGAGAATTTAGAGGCATTTTGGGGTGTTTCCAAATTCCCTGACTGGGAGTGACGTTTCATAAGTAAAATTTTCGTCATATTTTATTTGAAAAATTAACCGTAGACTAGTGGTTCTAAACCTTTCTAAATTCTGTACCCCACCACGAAGGTATCTAAATCCAAGCTTTACATGAGGTTAAATTGGTTGAGATCAGTAGAATGGTGTGGCAGCCAGACTCTTGCGGACAAACTTACAAATGAATGGATGGACATCTAAAAGTTGCAATTTTCAGTGTGAGGACCATGAAATGCCTAAATCAATCGAAAACTCAAATCCGAGTTTTATACACGTCGCTTGAAAGTAAAAATTACCAATGTAGTAACAAATTTCTTTCAGACATCACTTACAGCTTGTAAATTTTGCTGGGTATCTTGAATCCTTTCCCCGTAGTATGAGAGGACTTCGGAAAAGAACCCTTCTGTATCAAACAATGTGTCGCGACCCATAGGTTTAGAATCGTAGAGTATGTCTAGTTCCAGAACTTTGTTGTGAGGAGCATTTGACCATCCCGTCAGGAGTGGACTGCGGTAGCTAAATAATATAGCGCTCACCTCTGGTGCTGGGGGGTCATCTGTTCGACTCTTGCTCATGGCATGCGAGCTTTGAGGTGCACAAACACCGTGTGCAGCGAAGTCATCATTCCACCAATCATCTCCTCGTTATCCATCCGGCCTCAGCTAAAGTTGCCTAAAGACCTTAAAATCAAATTAAAATTGTATTCAACGTACATATCCTAAATCGTTATATAGCCCGCTTTACATTTTCGTCATTTGTGTTGCCTATAAGGAAAGGCGTCATATGGATTATTCATATGAAGAAATGACGTTGAAAGACGCAAAAGATAGAGCATTTTTGAACTGATTTTTGACCTTTAGGCATTTATGGCTCAGGCTGGGATAGGGTAGGGAATAGGATCCTGAATAAGAGGATGCGTCTATGCCCTAAGTTGCAGGTAACATACCGATATTTAACTGGTATGACTGAGGGAAATACCTTAGTCAGGATGACCGGCCGCTGGTGTCGAACCCAGGACCTTCCGAATACGATGCTAACGTCCTACCACCTGAGCTGCAAGCTAACATACGGGCTGACAACCAAGGTTATATTTACCCAGATCCATCAGGTACTAGTACATGATATCAGGGACGAATAGGGATCCGAACGCCAGGAAATTGAGATTTTTTTTGTGTCAAATTAATATAATTTTAGGAATAACTGAAGTAAATTTCACAGCCAGACTCCTTGGATATCTACCCTGAGGGCTCTGGACTTCTGAAACCAACTTCGAAACACATTTTTGCTAAGTATCTATATAAATATTTCAGTACAATAACATTTCTGCTAAAAAAAAAAAAAGAAAAGAAAAATTGTCACCGCATAGATGTAGAAAATGAACTCAGCTCTCCCACAATAATCGCGCAAGGGCTCTCCTACTGAACTATATTTAGCAGTCCATTTTAGAACATAGCTATAAAGTATTTAAAAACTAGTAGAACAGCAAATTATATAAATATACTATGATTTTATTCTGTAGCGTTCTGTTCATTATATTGCCAAAGAAACTTCGATAATTATTTCAAGCTGAAAATAATGTAAACTATTTCTTTCTGAAGCATACAAAACATATTTTCCAAAACTATTTAAATATATATTTTTTTATATACTCGAGTGGATTTAGATACAATACACAATAGAAGAACATTATTTTCAGTTAAAAGAATGCTTGAATACTACAAAGACAATATGAAAAGAACACTACTGCAGCGTAGCGTGTAACAAAGTGAACGTAGCGTTTAAGTATTAATACTCAAGCACCATCTGTGGGCAAACGCAAGAACTACGTATTGCTTGAATGATGCTCTTTTAATCGTCGTGTCAGTATCTCGGAAATATTTACGGCTATGAAGAAAATTGAATCACATAAAACGAAATAAATTATGGAATTGCATTAAACTACAGTAAACACTGAAATAGGAAAACATATTAAATACCAACAAAGCAAAGAAAAGAGCCAATAATATTGATTTACCAACAAATGATGTATTGTAAATAAGACAGTAAACTATGAAAAGAAACTGTAGGTGTGCATATCAGTGGCTAAGAAGACATTCACTAAAAGCTGAGATGAACATTCTTTTCTACGCACTGATGAACAATGATTTAAGGGAAAAAAACATCTATTTCATTTATGTTTGATTTGTGAGCTTAAACGATATTCATGGCCTAGTCCTGTCACAGGTCTTTGGTCGACATCTCGCGGCGTTGTCTGGGAAAATGAATGGGGAAAGTGAACACCATATTATATTTCAGGTACTGACTGTTCTTGTGAAACGTGAGATAAAACCTTTGTCAGCTTGGTTATCAACAGGATCGAACTTGCTTGCGTTCTGGTCGTGAACTGAAGTCCACTATCTTAGTTCTTAGACCAGTAGTTCTCAACCGATGTGTCGCGAATCGAAAGAGTTAGATTGTCTACTGATCTGATGTCAGCACACAAGCACGGTCGATAATTCTTTTGTTTTGACCAGTTTTTTTTCTTCTTTAAGATGAAGAGGTTCCATCGAAGGCTACAAGTACCACCTAGCAGTGAATTCGGATCAGTGCCTTGGATCTATTTACAAAGCTACTTATGGGCCAAAGAAGACAATAATTGTTGTCCTATATAAATTTAAAGAAAACTACTTATTAATAGATAATGTATATCTTTCAAACACCTTTCAAACAACATTACCCGCATAAGACCTGTTACATTCAAATAGCCCTTTTCTTGATTGTCTTTTGTGGACTAAACAGGCTACCTTTGGACTAAGCCCATCACGTCTGAGAGACAACGTCCCACAGCGATCACTTTCCCATGAACAGGGAGGAATGAGAAGGGTAGCGGACAGGACTTTAGTTGAGAAACCATCTCGACATTTACCTGGTGACACCGAACAAAACCCTGAAAAACTTCCATCAGGGTAACTGACCTTTTTTACTCACCATGATTCTGCCCTTTCTATCAACGCCCCATTTAATTTTTTTACGGTCAAAAATCGATAGAAATCGTGCAAAACTCCACTTACACCCTCCTAATTTTGACTTTACACCCCCCATTCCCAAACTAAAAATCCTGGCAGAATCCCTGATCACTTAACGCCTTGGAAACAAGAAATCTCAAATTCGATTTCTTGTCGATATACATTAAACACAGTGGTTTCGTGTCCGATTGAAAGTGTAAGTCCCATTCTTTGATCCCGATGGATGATAATGACAAACTACCATCGGCGCACCTTACCCTGCCCAGAAACCTTCAGGTGATAAAACCTACCCTGGGACAGAACAGAAATCAACAACAACCTTACAAGACAATAACTAGACCAAACTATCGATCGACCATCGACATTTCATAGTTTACCGTTAATTATTACCGTTAGCCTTAGGGCCACTTTGTGTCTAGGGGCTCACTTACTTTACTTAACCGTTATTGAAATGATCAGCAAGGTGTTAAGTTTTTGAACATTTTCTGCCAGTTGTAAATCTACTTCACTGTCTGTCTATTCATCCACTCAACTGTACATAAAGAAAAAAAACCCCGCCAAAACACTAAAAGAGAGAGAGAGAGAGAGAAAAGAAAATTTGATTTACTTTTCATTAGTATGAAAAAAAAACAAGATCGGGATAAGTTAGCTACAAGGGCGAAAAGGTGATAGGCACAAATCAACGAACAGAAAAGAAATAAAAAGAAGACCGTACACAATAATATAACACGTGAATGAAGAAGAAGAAGAAGTGAAAAAGGCGTTAAAAATAACAGCAAAACAGACAGACGGGCGCGGTGTCAAAGGTTGTCATCTTTCACACCATTAAATCAGTAAGTAGTTTAAGGGAAAAAAAAAGGAAGTCTCTTCCCTGTGGGTAATCCCTTGTACATAGCCAATAAGCCTCGTAGGCCTTAAAAAGAAATAACACAGTCATAGCTATGGAAATTACTGTTTTGACAGTGATGCGGCTAAACAGAGGAGAAAATGGTAATGAGAAACCGTGGAGCAAGGAAGATGGCTGTCATACATTCCTCCAACCTCCCTCTACCTCTGTTGTTCTTAAACTCTGTTGAAGAACTCTTTAAAATTTATTTATTCCTTTTGTTTTTTTCGTCTTGTAACGCCATTGTTCTTCTCAACTCAACTTCAAGCACGTCTTTGCAGACATCACTCATAACAAATCAGTCTCCCTCCCCCTCCCTCTGTGTGTGTGTGTTTGCGCCTGTTGGTATCATGATAAACGAAAAGCAGCCATATCACTAGCACAGGTATACACCCACTTTTCTCAATTATATAATTTTTTTTCTGTTTTTGATTTTTGAGAATTTTAATTCTATTTAACATAACTTTTTTTTTAAATTTTATTTTCTTCTGTTTGGAAATAAGTATCTCTTTATCTTCTTAATTATTTTAATTCTTTTTAAACTTTTAAAAATATGTTTATGTTTTCTTTTCAGGAGTCGCCGTGGCTCAGGCGGTAGTGCGTCTGGTTTCCCTGGGTTCAAATCCCGGCCAGGACACTGGAGACTTTTCTCACAGTGTTCCCATGCCTGGCGCTCTGAGTGCACTCAGCCTCTTATCAAATTCATGTACCAGTCTGTTAGTAGCGAATGCTAAACAGTTTTTGCTTTCATTCCCATTATTAATTATAGTTAGCCTAATTAAATTAGGTTATATTAAAGTTACCTAGGTTGTACTTATTACTTCTAACGGTAACATTTAATTGCTGATACAGTAACGGTAAAAGAAAATTGCATTTAGTTTAGTTAATTAACATTTAAGGGGCAGACACTCAGCTATGCTTTAACAGTGACACGTGTGAGGGACTGCAAGTGACGGAGCCAGGAAATAGTTATCTATCTATCTCATAAAAATAAGTTAAATAAAAACTAAATGCTACATTCCCATAATGCCTTTTCTCTGTGACTATCTGTGACTTTCGTTCTGTAATTATTCTCGATTTTAGCGAACTCAAAAATTTAGATTTCAGTTCAACGCCCTCGATTTATACGGGGTTTATTAACTTAGCAACTCACCCCAATAGATTTAGCAGACAAATAGTCAATTGCTTTGCACACATTCTGCACTGTTAAGCATATTTAAACTGTATTTTAGAGCACGTTAGCAGAAAACACAATGCAACAGATAATGTACTTGTTTTGAACTCAAATCTTGCGTTTTTCACGGTAATAGTAATAAAGTTACAAGCACATTTTTTGGGGCGCCACGTTAAGCTTAGCCCCAACACAACACAACACGGTGGGGGGGGGGGGGGCTAAATTAATGATATGTCCCCACTCTGTCATATTTAAACTAAAACATAGTAGTGTATTGGACTACATTACTTTTGCACCTTTTAGCAACGAGGTTTTACGCCTGCACTGCAATTCTTAAAAAGTTAAAAGTTGGATTTGAGCGAAGTTACTTCCTCAACTTCACCATAAAGACCAAAAGAATCTTCCAGTAATTTTATCGAATGTAGTTCTTCAGCGGCTTCCGCAGGATAGTTATCATTTCATCTCACAATTAGTAACTGTCGATGAGTCCTGGATCTATAAGTATGATCCCGAGACAAAGTAACAACCACGCGAGTAGAGGCACACTGGTTATCCACGTCCAAAGAAGTTCAGCGTCCAGAAATCAGCTGCCAAGATTCTTCCGATTCTTCTCTTGGACAGTGATAGCGTGCTGTTAATTGACTACCTTGAGCAGGCCGCCAGTATCACTAGCGACTATTACAAAAACATTCTGCATCAACTCAAGTAAAATCTAACGTATGAGACTCACCGTCTAATTTGGCAGGTGTTTCATCGACTGAAAAACTAAGAGAGCAGTTGTTCCACACATGCCCCTCCTTTAGGTCATCACACCCTGGCTAACGTTCAGGAAGCTTCTGGATAGCCGTGAAGAACCAGTCACACACGCTCGCGTATAGCATTATGAAGCTATAAAAGTAGACGTCCACGAAGAGGCTCCTTCATTTTACTAAAGAGGGCTTAGGCTGATGGATCATGGTCAGGGGAATATGGAGGATGAGGTAGACTTTAAACCCAAGGTTTTGCAGAAGTGAAGACGCCATTTCGCTCGTAGGTGACCGTGCATTGTCGTGTCATTCAATAACAACACTCACCTGGATCATTTGGCTTCTCTCCTCAACTGTATTCGGCTCCGAAGCAGTATGGGAGTATGAAAATATGTATCACTATTCACTTTTGGACTATTCACTATCTTTAGTAATCTAACTCTGTAGGATTTGAACTCTCCCTCTTTTGGTTTTCTACTTCATTCTTCAAAGAACTTTCGTGGAAGTTCACATGCACCAGAGGTTGAAGGGTGATTTTCGGTGCTTTGTAGATATGACTGTATTTCTGGAAATACTTTATTTTCTTCCAACCACGGACAAAATACTTTTGTAGAGAAAATCTGCTAATAATTTGCATGACAACGGCTTCTGATTTTGGATCTACAGCTTCAATCAGTGATTCCGTTTGGTCTTCCGTGTGCGGCGTGTCATCCCATTAATTTCTTGAGCACACCCCACAATTTAAACACTTCAAAATCCATAGAAACCGTATAAACTCCACTTACACCCTTTTGACTTTATACCACCACCCTCAACTGAAAATCTTGGTGAAATACCTGATGTTTAAATATGCAAGGATATATGCAAACATTTGTATTCTCTTTCCCTCTTACGCCCGTCCATGCAACCATACATCAAACTGGTATTTACGAGGTAGGGAACATATCACTGGAAAGAATGGGCACAAACATTCTTCTTCATTCAGTGCATTATTGTATGCTTAATTTTAAAGAAACAAAATGAAGGCGGAAGAACAAGGCAAAAAAGTGCAGGAGTAGAAAAGCTTAGAATTTCATAAAAATTTCATTTCCCTACTTGGAACATTTTATATTATGTAATTTTCAACAATAATCTTCTAAGGGTGTATTGTTGCAACCTTATTATGAGTAGGATTTTCCGGCCAAAAGCCCGTAGTTAGCCCACCGACATTTTAATCATGAGGAAACTGTTTGAAGACTTTGTTTTAGCCTCCAGGTAAACATTGATTTATATGGAGTCTGTCCAATATCTTCGTGAAATGTATTTGTGAACTAACCAAATATAAGGCCTTGTGACCACTTTGACCTTTTGTTTGCATGTAACCAAGCTATTAGACTGTTTTCAACGTCTTGGTTGGCCCTTTCAACACAACCCTGTCATTCAATATGGCGGGGCTTACAATACAACAATTGAACTCTATATCTCAATGCACACAACACTGTTATATTCATGATATTATTTTAATATTCTCAGCCATTGTCCAACTGTAACACAGGTGGCACTCAAAAAATATCTAGCAAATTGTAAGGAACCTCGTCAGTTGTTTGGTCTTCAGAGGTCTTAACTGAACGAATACAGTGAAGTATATATTGTAATGTATTTATAATCACCATCTTTCTGAGACTGCATGTTAATGAAATCAACTTATTCCCTAGAATTTAACTCACAGGAAAAAAATAGGATTCATTCACTACAAGTCCTTTTTTGGCGCAAGGAGAATTATCAGGAGAATTTAAAAATAGAGAGATTAGTAAGACATGGCGATGTAATGACAACACTATAATTTAATCTAGCACTAGAAAAAGTTAACAGACAACTAGAAATACACCCAAGTAGTCCGGTTTTCAACAGGATGTGTCAATGTCTAGCTTATGCAGATGATATTGATATCATAGCACGAAACAGCTTGACGAAGTTCTGTCAAAATTAGAAGGAAAAAAAGCTGCAGAAGAATAGGATTACAAATACGACAAAATACCTGCTAGCATCACGAAGAGAGAAAAGAGAGAAAGAAAGAAAGACAAGTAGTAATAGTAGCAGATATAGAATTCGAGAAATGTGATACTTTTAAGTAATTAGGATCAGTAATCAATCTAGCAACATATCTGATCAAAATTAACACAAGAATTACAACAGGGAATAGATGTTGGGCGGCTTTGATAAAAATGTTGTACTCTATACAAGTTGAAGAAGTAAGGTTACTATCTACAAGACATTAGTGCACCCAATAGTGATGTATCGATTAGAATTGTGGACCTTAATGAAAAAGGGTGAGTAGCTACTAGGAAGATGGGAAAGGAAGATTTTACGAAGGAGTGAGGAAAAGTGGAACTTGGAGGATGAGAACGAATACAGAAGGACAAGAACTAAATCGTAATTTGGATATTGTATCAAAAATAATAGTGGCTGAGTAAAATGGTTGGGGTACAGATGGAGAATGGCAGACAAGAGAGTGTCTAAGAAGGTGAACCAGGCGGGAGAAGACCAAGGGAAAGATGTATAGACGATGTTGAGGAAGCTACGGATCAGAAGATGGAGAAGGAGGGCAGGGTTGGAGGCTGGGTACGAAGGTGGCCAAGACCGTTAAGAGAGTAAGTAAGTATATCAACATGCACGGCAGTGCATGAGCCAAGTTCTTCACGTCAGAAAACGTCAGCACTGCCAGAAGCATGTTATACAGGAACAAGAGTTTATGGCAAAATCGACGATTTGGGGGCCCCGTAAGAAAAAAGATGTTAAAGATAGGAATATGAGCTTTTGCCGTTAAGGAGATATGGTAAATATGTGCAGAAGTACAAAATTTCATATTCGTATCTCAAACTATGTTCTAGTTGTGGACCCCTGAAATTGCACATTTTAGGCTAACTGACTCACTCACTCACTGACTGACTGACTCACTCATCATATTGTTTAGGGTGTTTGGAGTAAGCTAGAAACATGAAATTTCGTATGAAGGTAGAGAATGATAAGTAGATAAAGGAAAAATTCCGACATTTTGAAAAGGTCGCCATCTTGGATTCAAAATGGCCGCTAAACCTAAAGTTTCAAAGAATACACAGCCTAAACGACTAAAGCTAGAACAGTGAAATTTGGTATGAAACTACATCATTGATAGCAAATTAAGAAAACTTTTTAAACATTTGAAAAAGTCGCCATTTTGAATTCAAAATGGCCTCCAACCCTAAAATTTTAAAGAATACACAGCCTAAACGGCTGCCGCTAGAATAACGAAATTTAATTTGACAGTACAACATTACAGTATTAGTAGATTATGAAAATATTACAAAATATCTCTAAAGACGCCATCTTGGATCCAAAATGGTTGACGTCATAAATCCATTTTCCAACTGCTTGAGCCAGAGATACGAAATTTGGCATAATGATGTATTATCAAGAGTAGTTTAGGAAAACATAACAACGTTTTAAAAAATTCACCATCTTTGATTCAAAATGGCAGCTGAAATACCATTTTTCACATCGTTCGAAATAGAGAAATGAAATTTGGTATGACAGTGCATCATCACGAGTATGTCACGAAAATATAAGAAAACGTTAAAAATGTGTCCATCTTTTATCCAAAATGCCTGCCTAAGCCCCACTTTATAACGACTGAAACTATAGAAACGAAATTTGGTATGAAGGTGTACCATTACGAGTAGGTTAGAATAAATTCGGCTCGTCTCCCCTACTAGGGTGCAGTTCCCAGCGGGAGTCTGATTGCGATAAAGGGGTGCGCCCCAGCGAGGCCATCTTGGAATTCTGGGGGCAACGCCCCAATAAGGCGAAGCGAGCATATAAATTACACAAGCGTAAAAAGCTGCGAAATACGAGCAAAAGCACCAGGGGTGCAAACTGTCCAGTCAACTCCTTCAACCTTAAAAAGTGGTGAAATGGAATATGGATGAGCCTAGTTCCTCGCGCCAACTTCCAATACTCCTGCGTGTCCCACCAAATTTTACTCGTCACAAACGTTAGCACTGCCAGGAGCATGTTATACAGGCAGAATGTGGAAGTTTCCCCATTCGGACGCAGCGCTCTGGAGTATGAGGGAATATCTGCATCATGGGGCGCAGTGCCCTGCAGATTCTGGTTGTGATAAAAGGACGCAGTTCCTCCAAACTCCTCAAGTTCGATGCGCGGCCTGCCGTGGGATTCTTGGCACAGCGACGCGAGCGAATCGAGGGGAGTATCAACACGTACGGCAGTGCATGCAGCCGAGTTCCGCGTGTCACTAAACGTCAGCATGCTATACAGGAACAAGAGTTTATTGCGAAATCAGCGATTTTGAGGTTCTGTAAGAAAAAGGATGTTAAAAATTGGAATATGAAATTTCGAAGTATGACGGTATTTCATCACTAGTAGATTACAAAATATCTGCAAAGACATCATTTTGAATCCAAAATGGCTGACTTCATAATCCATTTTCCAGACCGTTTGAACTAGAGATACGAAATTTGGCATAAAGGTGTATCAACAAGAGTAGTTTAGGAATAATTTACAATTTTGAAATAGTTGTTAACTTGGATCAAAATGGCAGCACAAAAACTTTTTCCACACCATTCGAGCTATAGAAACGAAATTTGGTATGAAGGTGTACCATCACAAGTAGATAACGGCAATGTAAGAAAACTTTTTTATAAATCGCTTTCTTTAATTCAACATAGCCGCCCAAATACCATTTTCCACACCACTGAAGCTAGAGAAACGAAATTTGGTATGAAGGTGTTTCAATAATTCGATCAAACCACCGCTATGAGCGTGCAGCCCCCGAGCCGATATGGGAAAAGGTCTGCACAGCATGGGGCGCTGCCCCCAGAAAGTCTGATTACAATAAAGGGAGCGTAGCCCTAAAAATTTGGAGTTGGGGTGCACACGGAATTCTGGAGCAGCACACCCAGCGAGGCGAACCCAGTATATATATACATGTATAAAAAGCTGTGAAATCCGAGCAAGACATCAGATGATGTTCGAGCCTTAGAGTTGGTGGTGGTGGATTTTAGGGCCGCCAGCAGGAAGTAAATTTGCTATAAAGGTGTATCATCACAAGTAGGTTACAATAAATATGGCAAAGCTTCCCTATGTTTCAATAAATATGGCATTCCCACGGGTGGTGGGTATGGGGAAAAATCTGCAACATGGAAGCATAGTGTCCTAGAGAGTGGTTACGATAAAGGGGCGTAAGTACCCAAAAACTCGAAGTTGGGGGCGCAGCCAGCTACGGGGGCGAGGACCTAAACGAGGCCGAGCGAGCGAGTATATATATTATACACGTACAAAAAGCTGTGAAATCCGAACAAAAACACCAGAGGTGCAAAAAGTGGAGCCAAGTTCTTTAGCCCTAAAAAGGTGTGAAATGGGAGACGGATGAGCCAAGTTCCTTGGTGACAGCATGTAACAGGAACAAAGGAACTTGGCGCGAGCTGGCAACAGCCTTAGGGTTGGTGGCGGTGGACGTAGTGGGTTTTAGGATCCCCACCACCCTTATAGCTTGAGGATCATGAACCTTGCCACCTCGCGCCAAGTTCCTTTGTTCCTGTTACATGCTGTCACCAAGGAACTTGGCTCATCCGTCTCTCATTTCACACCTTTTTAGGGCTAAAGAACTTGGCTCCACTTTTTGCACCTCTGGTGTTTTTGTTCGGATTTAATTACACACTATTTACATAGGTTTAAATTCAATATGACAACTTCACACGTGACATTTTTGTATTGAAGCAGAGCTCTTTCAACATGTCTTCTTCTATCACATGAGTTTTGTAACTTCATACATTGCGTCATTTGTAATACATGTTTCAAATGCTTTAAAAGGAACAAATTAACTTACGGCATCAAAACGTCTGCAACGGTTACAGCCACGACCGCGTCTGTATGTTTTCACTTTACCGCTTTTAACTTTCTTGATTAAGATATTTTATTTTTTCATTACTGATTGGGGGGGGGGGGGGGGAAGGATTTATCTTCTCCCTTGCTTTTGACTACAAATTGCAAATAAATTGCTCATGAAACACTTAATGCTGCTGCCATGTTTTACAAAATATCTGAAAACGAGCAGGTGATAACGTTGCGCACAAGATCACCAGCACACGGAAGCGTCAGTGTGAGAGTCTCGATTCTCATTCTGCATGGTTGTCATTCCCCAGTGCTAGTTGCATAACAATAATATCCTCTTCCCTCAATTTCGGGCTTTCAACAAAAATATTTGGCTAATGTTGGCGATGGTTGTTTCTGTAGACATTAGCCATATACTTAACATTCACAGCAACATCTATACGAGAGACCAAGGTCCCACATGAGGACCCACAGATCATCTCTACAGAAAATAAAACTCATGTAAACAATGGTTTCGAATAATGTTTTGTTGGATGTCACCGTTTCTGTTATGGGCATTAATAGCGTTAGCTTTGTTGAGTTCTAAAACATAATTAACAAAAATTCTAACTATTTTTAAGAGTTATTAACAGAATACAACTGAGTGGAACGAACTATATTATGTCATGAGTAGGTGATATAACAATTGATCCCCAAGGCATACCTACATTGTATCATTTACACTTAATTATTTTTTCTTTTCTTCTGCCATCTGGTGAGCATCTAGTAAATGTAATTTTTCCACTCACTACAACAGGAATCAATGCCTGTAGAATTTCTTGAAGAAAGGTGTTTAAATTTTTTGGTTGAAATTTTTAAAAATTGTGAGTACAAGGTAAAATATCTTGTGTACAAGGGTAAATTGCTTGAGCAGTTTATGAATAATTCTTTCCAATAACGTTTTAATCTTCCTCCACCCCTGCCCCCTTGACAAATTTCTCAAAACAAACGCTTAACATGCACCTATGACTAGATAGGACTTTATGGACCCAATTTCAGGATTCTATGCTGTGTAGTTTAATATATTTCCTCTTATACACTTATTTCACGTGTTCTACTTGGCTTCAGAACGCCTTTCACCGCGAATACCGTCTAACGCACACCTTGTGAATGTCCTTGTGATCATGTACTTCATTTTTTTTCGCTAGATGGCAAACCATGTCAACAAATTTACTGGCTTCTATGCAGGATTCAGTGTACTACATTCTAGCATTACCCGTGCTAGGCGAGTCTGATGAAAGATTTTGAAGACGAATTTAATTATTCTTATTATTTAGTCATTTTCTTCGGGAATCAGTGATTAAAAATGGTATAATTTCTTGAGAAAAATTCAGAATTCTTGGGTGAAAGAAGAATGCCTAAATTTGGCGATTATCTCGTGAGTTATAAAGCACATTTTCAGAAAATTCCAACACTCCATCTGAGGTTTTGGGTGGAAAGTATTCGAGAATCACGAAATCCTACCGTCCCTAATAATGAACATATTTTACATACTTCGGTTATTAAATTATATTAATTTTATTTTCTTGAACTGCGAAGAGAATTGACAATATACTTGTTTAAAATGACTTCAGCAAAAAATACCTCTTTTCATGACGTTGACGGAACTAACAATAGATGGCAGTAGTGACGTGCCTTCTCTAGTTGCTGAATATGCTTAATTACGATATACTGCCGATAGATGGTAGAGAACGCAGATTACATCTTTCGTACGCCAAATGGCAAACCGCCACAAGCAGCTGATTTATCTCCGCTACCGACTTGAAGGGTTAAAGACATTACAAGAACTATATCATGCTAGCGCAATATTGCTCCTGCTATCGTTAACATAACGCAGAGCTATATTAAGGAAGGTCCATACATTTTCATTCATCTGTTGACAACCATGTCATGTTCATACTCCACAGTGGCCACATCCCACCTGATAGGAAAACAAAAAAAAAACTCCCGTATTTGAAAGCCAGAGAAGATTCCAGACTAAGCATCCTCTAAGCGGCTCATATTTTCAGCAAGATTTTACAACGCATCTTAGTGAAACACCTACACAATAATTCGCTGCACGGCAGCTATTGCAAATATCACTAGCTAGTTTCTGTCAAACGCATAGTATCAATTACCAGTTATTACGACTCATTAATACCACAATCAATCACTAAATCGATCAAACACTTCATTCCGTATATTATTCGACCTCGAAAAGGCATTTGACAGGGTATGGCAGACTTAAGGGTCTAATTTCAAAACTCCATGATTTTCATCTACCAACTAGCGCTATACGTTTCGTCTTATACAGGTTATCTTTCCCGATATTAATTAATACAAGAATTCCACAAAGATCAGGTCCCATCGCCTCAATCACGACTGACTTACGACCGATTCTTCCTGGAATTGAAATTTATTTAAGGCCTTTAGGCATCTAAGTCTCAGGTCGGAATAGGGAAGGGTAAAGAATTCGGAAAGGTGTCGGCAAGGGCCTATGCTGAAGGTGAAAACCTCGGTCACGATCATCGGCCGCTCGGATCGAACCCACGACCTTCCGAATGCTACTCTAACGCTGCGTTATTCGGTTCATTCTCCCTGGATTGCAAACACTGCGGTACGCAGATAAGACTGCCTTTCTTGCACCAGAAGCCACTGTCCCAAACCAACAAATCAATACAAAGAGCTATAGACAATTTTATTCATTGGTGTACTATCTGAAGGCTAAAACTAAACCCAACAAAAATACAAACCATATTATTGCCTCTGAAGAGCACTCGAAAGCTTATGTCAGCCCAAATCTTGTGAATACAAAAGTCAACAATTGATCACTTCACCCATCGAACAGAATATGCTGAACTAACACTTGACAAACACCTTAACTGAAAGCCCTATTTCGCAGCTAAGACATACAACCGCCTCAACCTGCAACAGCAACTGACTGGTACAACTTGGGTGTTATGAGTAAACACAATGACCAAAACAATATAGTCTTTCATAGACTCTTTCTGGCGTATGGACATATCGCTAGGATAGCCGCTGATTCATTATACTATCAGAAATTCAGAGTCCCAGAACGTCACGCTCTCCACATTGTAACAGTTGCATCATCATCACTATGTATAAAGTGTGTTTTTAATTGTCATGCCATGAAGAATTTATATTTCCAATATGCAACAGCAAATATACGAAACTTCTGGTTTCTTCAATTTTCTTTCGTCCCGTTTCAATATTTTGGTATTTCTCTGTTGTGGGAACCCGTTACCTGCACATATTTGGGAAACACCTGAAGAAGAAAGAACCGCACCGACATCAAACAATAGTTAATTACTTTGCTACTTGAAGAAATGGAAAGACCACCCTCAGAGAAGAGATGCTGATGGACACATAGATTTGCAGGCGTGGAACACTTTCCTACTGGTGACATTTTGGCTGCGGTCATGAGCTGAAAAAATCTTGACAATGCGAAATTGATCACGTACGAATTTCACACCTCATCAAGAAGGTACCAACTATCTTTCAGGGCAGACAACGGCACCTACCTTTGTGGATTTCAACGACGAATGAGAGCTGATGGTTTCAAAATTTGGATTCCAGAGTAGGAAAAGATTTGGGTCAATAGGGCAAGCACGGAAGAGTAGAAAGAACTTTTGGGGGAGTGCTTTTTCAAATGTCATCGACGTCACATTGAGTCACACAAAAACTATCTACGTACGACGTTTACTCCTTTCGATACGGTAAAATAAGTGCGATGCGTTGCTAACTTTTCCTAAGTGCTAACCCGAAATACGGATAATTCTTAGCTGTTCTCCCTCCGACGTGAACCAAATAATATACTCTCATCATGAGTGATTGTACCAATCGTCCAAATGACAGTGGTGGTCACAAACTTTGCGCAAGAGTATCAGTGTTGTTGATGTGGAAAAGTATTGTGCCTTATGTATGGAACTGTGTTAGAGCGGTACGAGCCCACATCTCAAAGACGACGCCAGAGTTGAACGACGGACGCCTGAACGCCAAGATGTTTTCAGCTAAGTATTCATCTAAAAAGGTAACCTCGTTCTTTTACAATCTGATCCATCAACCCAAGGCCAGAGTTCGAAAGAAAAGGAACAACCTTTTCTCCAGTTCATCGCCGTAGTGTAATGGAGTCAATGTTGTGGTTGTTCGGGAGTACGCGAGAACTGGCCAGTATCTCAGCTGAGAAATATTCAGATGTTGAGTAAGGGTGATCACTTTTGTGTATATATATATATATATATATATATATATATATATATGTGTGTGTGTGTGTGTGTGTGTGTAGAATTAGATATAATTAGGTTTAAGGCAGTAATTACTCAAACTGAGTCTTCTTACAATGCTTGTGCATTTATATAATTCAGTGTACCAGCTGTAAAAGCTTAGTTTAGTGTCTTGCCTATTGGCACTATATTATTAGTTGTTTGTCGTAAACTAAAGTGTTTTAGATACTCCCTCCGACACGTGTAACCCCCAACTATCCTTTCAACTTTCACACTCTCCTCTGTCGCATCACGTAATTTCAAAAGTTCCGTCTCTATTCATTAACGTACATTCTATCTTTCCTAATCTACGTGTTTTGTGGACCGCATGGTGTATTATATCCTCAGTGAAAAACACAAGTCATTCAGCAACGTTACATTAACGTCACTCAGTAAATTATTGTTACGGTAGATCAGGATACGGTTGTGGAAGTAACTAGCGTAATTATGGCAGGAAGAAGTAGGACCATTTCTACATACAAAATGAGGAAAATTACTACAATTAGGAAGAATCGAATTTAGAAGGGGATACGGGCAGACGATTTAGGATCAAAAACCACACTCAAACGGGGATCTATTTTCTCGATCAATGATTCTTGTTTTGATAGCAAGGAGGCTAGGAATATTATAATAGTTGTAATTGTTATTATAATTAAAGCAGCGGTTAAGATTGTATAAATTATCTATTTTATTTTATATATATGTTATCAGAAAACTAGAAATAAACCTAGGTAGTACACTTTTTAAATATAATATGTCAATGTGTAGCTTATGCAGATGATGTCGATATTATAGTACGATATACAGTAGAGCTCGGCGAAGTACTTAAAAAATTAGAAAATGTTAAGAAGACTTCGGATTACAAATACATGCACAGAAGACAAAATACCTGCTAGCATCACGAAGGGAGAGAAAAGAGAGAGAGAGAAAGAAGAGCAATACTAGGAGGTAAAGAACTCGAGAGATGTGATTCTTTTACGTATTTAGGATCAGTAATAAACCAATCTAAGATCATATCTGATGAAATTAACACAGGAAATACAACAGGGAACCGTTTTTCGACGGCTTTGAAGAGAATGTTCTTTAACTCTAAAGAAGTAAGTAGCAGATGTAAGTTTAAAATCTACAAATCAGTAGTACTCTCAGTAGGAGTGTATGGATCAGAATCATGGATCGTAATGAAAAAGGATGAAGAGCTACTAAGAAAATGAGAAAGAAAGATTTTAAGAAGGATATTTAGAGGAGTGAAAGAAAATAGAACCTGAAGACGAACGAATACAGAAGTACAAGAACGATATCGCAATCTGGACATTGTAGGAGAAATAAAGTGTGGACGAATAAGATGGTTGGGACATGGATGGAGGATAATAGAAAGCAGAGTTCCTAAGAAGCTATTAGTAGGTGAATCAAGCGGGAGAAGAAACAGGGGAAGACAGAGGGAAAGATGGATAGACAATGTTGAGTTGGGGTTGAGGAATTCAGAGATCAGAAGATGGCAATGAACCGAGAGGATTGGAGACTGGTTGGGAAGGAGGCCAATACCGTTCATGGGCTGTAGCGCCAAGAAGTAAATAAGTATACTTAATTAGACACTGTTTATATAAGTTGAAATACAATATGACATTTTTGTATTTATGCTGAAGCTCTTTTAGCATCCGCGTTCTTCCACCACGTGTGGTTTTCACATGAGCCTTCTGAATAACATCATACACTTCTTCTTTTGCAACGAAATGCTTAATTTACAGTATTTTTTAACTTGCTTTAAGAGGAACAACTAACTTAGTTACGTCATCAACAATTAGCACATGAAAACATCTCAAATGTTTATAGTCACACGATCGCTTGCCTGTTGTTTTCTCTTTGGCACCTTTTAACTTAATTGATTAAGATTCATTACTGAGGGGGAAAATACAGTTGTCTTCTTTCTTGCTTTTTGACTAACTCGTCAAGTTTCAAATGAAATTGATCACGAGACACCTGATACTGCTGCCACGTTTTACAAAATATCTAAAAATGAGCAGGTGATATGCGTAAACACGTTGCGCTCAAGATATTACTAACACAGGCTTGCCCTAGTGCGAAATCACATTCTGCATTACAGTATTTTGTGACTGTCATCATTTACCGGTGATTGTTGAAAAAAACAAAATATCATTTACCATCAATTTTGGGATTTTATCAAACGTACTCGGATAATGCTGATAAATGTTGTTGTTATATCGGCATCAGCCATATATTCAACATTCATAGCAACAGACAAGAGATCAAAGTCCCTCAGGAGGACCCACAGTTCATCTCTACAAAAATAGAAAAAAAAAATGGTATATCTGATGTCAGTTCCAACCGTTAGATGTCACCGTTGCTGTTATGAGCATCGATCGGGCAACCTTTTGTTAGTACTAAAGATAATTAACAAAATTCAAACTATTTTTAAGAGTAATTAACAGAATATAACTAAATGGAAGGAACTATATTATATCGTAAGTATCCAATATAACAACTGGTCTCTGAAGCATATCTACATTCTGGAATTTACACTTAATTATTTTCTCTTTCTTTCTGCCATCAGGTGATCATCTATTAAATCTGATTTTTTCCGCTCACTAGAACAGTCATGAATGACTGTAGAATTTCTCGAAGAAAAGTGTTTAAATGTATTGATTGTAAATTTTAAACATTGTGAGTACGACGTGAAATATCTTGTGTACAAGGGTAAATTACCTGAGTTGCTAAAATGATCATTTTTTTTACCAATGGCGTTCTGATCTCCGTCCCCCTTCCCCCTCCTCTAGACAAATTTCTCAAAATTAATCTTAACCCTTAACTGGAAGTATGTGTCTGACAGACACGTATGATTTTTTATTTCGTCTGTAAGCTGCAGGACAAATACTGAGAAAGACATTCCGGCTTTCTTTCAAAGTAAGAAAGGATAATATTCTTGGCAATCTAAAGATCTAACAAAGACTAGACGCGTTCCTCGTCAAAATATAATGCGAGGAATTCCAGGCTTGACAAAGATTGTTAGAAATTTAGGTGAAAATCCTAAAATAAAAGATATTTGGTCTCTAATTTTGGATGACGACATAATTGATCATATTGTGTTGTGGACAAATGTAAAATTAGAGAAAACAAGAATTAAAGTCCAATTGAATCAAAAGACCAATGACAGACCTACTGATAAGTGTGAAATAAAGGCACTTTTAGTTCTTTGTATGCTAACATCAATTTGTAAGTCGACATGAGGATATGCTTTTCTTTTTTTCTACTGATTCTATGGGTAGAACCATATTTAGAGCTCTTTGAAGTTTATCAACACAGAACTTTCCGAACTAAACTTTAATTTTTATTTATTTTGTATGTTAATCAGGCAGCTGTGGCCTGAGCCTATCACATTTCCGAGGATGACGTCCCTTGAGGAGCACTTTTACTCGGCAAGAAAGAGATTGATAGCGGCTTGGGGTCTTAGCTTAGATAAAATCCAGTCTTCGCTCGGTGAAAATGAGGAAATCACTAGAAAAGTTCAGCCAGTATGAGCGATATCAGGACTGAAACTTGTATGTCTCCACAGTATTGGTCTGAAGGCTACAACCGTAACCAATGGGTTGTATTCGAACTTTTATCTCGTACGTTAAACTTAAAAACACGCTTGTAACTTACTTTTGCCGTTGTTTGAAAAATATAACTGATCAGTCGATGATGTCATAACTTTCAAAGACATTTTAATTTTTTCAGAGACCAATTTCTATTAAATTTCCGACGTTTCTAATTAAACATAAACTCTTAATATTGGCTGCTAACTTTCTAGTATTTTGGGGGGTTATTAAAGCTAGGCGAACTTGTAAAACTTCCAGGAAAAGGATAAAGAAGAATTTAAAAGTAGGAGTGGCTAAAATATAATTAAAATGATTTAATTGCTACTGAGGTCACTAGATGATACAAAGGTTTATAAAATATTTTTCAGTAGTAGTTTCGAAACAGTAAAGTACTTTGTAGATACTTGTACTAGAGTTTTATGACCATATACGTCACATGTTCCCTTTCTGGAATTGTTAACTTCTGTCCCAAACCTACTTGTTTCTTGTAAATATTGTACCATAACTCACCAAAAATGATCCGTGGAAATTCATAAATATGAACGTTGACCTTTTCAAAGTAAATTGAACTACTGCTTCAGAGAACTCTTCGGATCTAACCTAAATGTAAATACCGAAATAACATATAAAATCCTGTATGTCAACGGAGATGTAGTAATTGGTTTCCGGTCAAAAGTTCCTTGCAGGTCGTTCTCGTTCTCGCATTCATTTTCTCGCGAGAGTCTTACATTCGTAGAGTTGCTTTGTGAACAACGCATTTCTCGAAACCAATTAACTTTTTAATGAATAACTTAATTTAAATAAATAGGACTTCTCGCATGAACCATTGATCAATAATAAGACAATGAATAAAGCAAAAAATACTAGGTGCCATTGTTACAATTCCAATCTTTAAAATGTGTGATATTTGGGTACCTTGCTACCAGCAGTGTTATGCCGAGATGTTGACTGCTAATTGGCTTGATACAAATATTTATTTTCCCCTTATTTACTTAAAATAATCAAATTTTGGGTGCTTATTTATGTTGTTTAATATTCTGCTATCAAGATAAGAAAAAGAAGGGACAGAAGATAATAGAGAAACATTGGTCATCATGAACTTTTATTAGGCGATTTTAATACAGTAACAAGTACAGTAGATCACAATAATTATAGTGTGCTCTTTCCGTTTATTTAGCTGTTTGGCGTTTTCCGCATTTAGAAACAATTTTGAAATATGTTTCCTCTCTTTTCCTATAAGCCAATAGTTTTGTTGTTGTTGTTTTACAGAAAACAGTAAATAATTAAGGGCCAAATGCTATTTTCCTCACTTTACATTTACTAAGGATTCCTTTAATGACAGTAAACAAGCTGTAGCTTTCCGCTTGTTCTCTTTACAAAATTCTAAGGATCAGCAAGTAACAGGCTTTGGTGTATACAAGTTTCGCCAATATTAACTTAAACGTATATAAATATTATAACCAAAACACTGATCTCAAACTTCAGCTAAAAGCTTCATTCTCTTTTCCTCAGAGTCTGAAGATGTCAAAAATTTACCCGATTTTAGAACAATTTATATTTTCATTCATGAGTTCATACCTTCCAATTGGTATGAGCAATCAACTATACAGAATAAACGAAAGGTCAAGGTTTTCGTTTATGAACTGGGATCCAGATTTTCCTATCAATCATAGGACCCAAAATTCATCTCTTCTCTGAAGTAGATCAGCCATCATTCAGAGAGCAGATGACAGCTATATCTTGTCAACAGCCTCAGCATCCCAGTCACTTGGTGAAGGTTTTAGATTTTTTACTTGACGTAATTTCCTTGTTCATTTTTTAAAATGGTTTCAAATGAGAAAAGGTAATTTTAAATTTTATATGGTACCAAAAATCTGAACAGGTTTTTGAAGGTAAACTTTTGTGAACAAATGCAAATGATGAAATTTGTGTGACGTCATATTTTCTAAAAAATTCAAGGGCATATGACCTCAGATAGCCTTCAGTTTTAGCTTAATATTTTTGTGTTACTCAACGGTGTGAAGATTACATTTCACCGTGGGACTGGAGTAGGAAGCTCAGGAAAGTGAGAGAGAAAGATTAACTACCACACTGAGGATAGTCAATAAGTGAGGACCTTGTAATTTACATAAGCTACTCGTGGTATGTACCTCCATATTAAGTCAATTTTTCCTACAACGAAATGGCAAACAGTAAGTTATGATCGGGTATCCGTTTAACATAAAAGAACGGAATTGCTTGAAAGTTTAAACGAGGTGCGAGACGCGAGAAATACTCGTGCGTAAGTGTGCGAGACTCTCGCTTTCTCAATATTTACCCTCGCCTCGCAGTGAAACACTACAAATGACATCTCATGGCAGTACTTCATCCGGTAAGCGACGACCATTTAGTTGTCAAACTCTCCATCAATCAAACAAAGCTTCTGGCACCCAACCTCGCATTACGTCCCGGTTCGACAAAAAGACTGGGCTCAATATCACAACTATCTATCATATCTACACATGAGCAAATTCATTTTATACCAAAGAAAGCTCCTCATCACCTCATCATGATGTGGTTATGTACATTTCACAGAGATTAAGACAGGGAATGTCGAGTCACTTAGACACCACAGACTTCTATTAGACAAGTAATGGTACGCAATTACATCCAAAATTGCAAAATTCGTTCCTGGATCAAAACCTGCAACAACCTCGCAGGTTCTTCTCATCCAAACAAATATTGGAATAGATTTAACACTCTCACTGGCAGAAATTCGTGAACCACATATCCTTTCGTTGTTCAAGATATTCCTTCAAGTAGTAACCTGGAAAAATCAAACGCATTCGCAAGATATTTTTCATCAAATGTTCACACCATTATCTCCATAACATCGAAAATGACAGTCATCATGTAGCAGGTCATTTTCATCTATACTCGTTACACCTTCAACCAAATAACCCTCTCACAGCACGCATTTTCATTAACACTTCAAGCCGGAATTTGAATTCCCGTCGGACTTTGCCTGTAGTGTTAATTGTAAAAAACAAAAATATAACTCCTTTCATGAAGTTGACGAACCTGCCAATAGATGGCAATAAAGACAAGCCTTCTCTGATAACTGAATATGTTGAATTACGATATATTGCCAATAGATGGCAGAGAACGTAACGTTACGAAAGTATTACATCTTGCGTACGCCGTACGGAAAACTGCTATAAGCAGCTGATTTATCTTCCGTATATGGTACAGCAAGCATTCTTGAAGGTTTAAAGACATCACAAGAACTATTCATTGCTAACGCAATATTGCTCCTGGTATCGTTAACATAACTTAGAGCCATAGCAAGGAAGGTCTATACATTTTCATCCAAATATTGGCAGCCATTTTCTACACTGGCTACATCCCACCTGATTAGAAAACTTCAAATATTCCCATGTTTGAAAGCACGAAAATCATCGAGACCAAGTATCCTCTAACTGACTGATATCTTCAGTAAGAGTTTAGAAAGCATCTGAGTGAAACACCTACACAACAATTCTCTGCACGGCAGCTACTGTCAATCTCACAAGCTGGCTTCTGTCAAATGTATAGTGTGAATGACCAATTATTACGACTCACTGATACCAGCATCAAATACTAAATCGATCAAACCCATTCTACCTTATATTAATTGACCTGGAGAAGACATTTGACAAGGTATGACAGGCATAAAAGTCTCATTTTAAAACTTCTTGATTTTTCATCTGCCAACTGGATATATTCGTTTCGTCTTATGCAGTTTCTTCTTCCCGATATTAACCAATACAAAAATTTCACAAGGAACAGTTCTATCGCCTCAACAGTATTTACTATTTATTCCTGACTTACCACCCATTCTCCCTGGAGTGCATACATTTCAGTACCCAAATGACACTGCTTTTGTCACACTAGGAGTTACTATGTCTCAATCAAAAAGTCAACGTTTGTAACGTCACCTAACATCCTACGAGATGCCTACATTCTTGTGAGACCCCCCCCCCTAATAGTTTACATAAAATCACCATTTAGAAATACCAATGCTAAATGTATATATGAAATTAATTACTGGCCGAAGCTTTAGACATGTGTAAATTTCTAAGTTATCTAAATTTATTTTTCTGTGTAAATAGTTTTGAAACAGCCTGTAACTACCAGAGACATTATAAATAATAATAAGTAAATAACCAAAGACTTTTAAGATATATAGAAATTCATTCACCAAATTATGCAAAACCTCTATGGATGACAGTCTAGATTTATTGTAACGTCTATGTCATATGGCTATATAAACAGCGCAAGCTATATGTAAATTCAGATTTTCTTGATTTCCCGACGTGGACGGAACTAAAGAGAACCTTAATTGATTGTTTTATTTGGTGTCTTGTGTTCCCCTTTCTTACATTGTCCTTTATACACTTCCCTCGGTCTCCTGTACTAGGAGGCGGACCACATAAACATATACACGAATACACCTTAGAGTCTATTTCATATATGTTCCCCCGGGATGGTTAGTCCATACTAATGTTGACTTGCCTTACAGGATTAATCCGAAATCCTACACCCATAGCCGGAGAGTAACATACATATAAACGCCTCACATTAGTGATAATCTCTCATATAGAGTCATTTGGGGTACTCGGGGTAGGTTGTTTCACGTTCTATCTGGATGCTGAAACTAAACCCAACAAAACATATAATTGTACACAGAAAAATCGATCCATAAATTTTAACTAAACAGGTCCAGTTAAGGGTTTTCTGGTACCGTCAACAAAACATCTGGTACTACGAACTGTACAAGAGCCAACTTGTATGGTACATGCAGCGAAACACAAATGATAAAAAGGATTCTGGTTAATGCAACTAAACCTAGAGTAACAGATACTGAACAATATAGTACCAAGAACTGAACGATGTTTGGATGAACTCCAACAAAACATGTCTGATGCCAGTTACTATGTATCATGCAACCTGTTACTAAACATTAACAGTAACAGGCACCAATGCGTAATGAGGAGAACGTAACTGGGCGGTTATAGTTGCTGCAGTCATACATCCAGTTGGAAGTATATTCACTGAATGTCTTGGAAATTGGCAGTCAGTTTGTTTGAGAAATGTCGTCGACCCGAACAATAAAGTAAACGTCATTATGATACTCTTGAGGTGTCTCCCTTCTGTAAAATCACGAATCAGTCTTCTTCATAGCTCTATTCTAACACAGGATCAATTAATAAAATTTCCAAGTTTCGAATAATTAAAGTCTACATAAATGTCTTTACTCCGGAAACTGTCTTCGTAACGTAAAAGGACTAGTAAAATGTACTCCATTCAACAGGATAAACGGTTGAAGAACTCTGGCGGTCGTGTGTTCGAAACCCACTCCAGACCTCTCTTTTTATTGTTTGCCATAACTGTTTTACTATGTGCATCCAGTAACATGCACTATAACGTCTGGTACACTGAACATATTGGTCCCATTCACTAAATACCTTTAACTAAATATGTTCAGTTGCCAGAGCCGAACGTTCGGCAGGTTCATCTGGAACTATACGTTTGACTGCCTGCAACTGAACGTTCAGTTACTTTTTTGTGTGTGTGCGTCTCAAGAAACCATCGAAAGCTCATCGCAACCCGAATCTTGTGAATATACAAGTCAACAATTTATTAGGACCTACTTCATCCATTCAACAGGATACGTTGAACAAATACTTGGCAATGGCCTTAACTGAAAGCCCCTTTGTAATACATCTTAGCTAAGGTATACAACAGCCTCAATTTGCAACAGCAACTGACTGGTGCAAAATGGGAGTAATGAGAAAACTCAATGATCAATACAATATAGTCTTCCTTAGACCTTTTCTGGCGTACGAACACATTGCTAGAATAGCCGCTAATTCATTATACTAACAAAATTTCTAGAACACCACGCCCTGCGCATCGTTGCCTCTCTACCAGATCAAGCTTCCCAGTCTCACACATGACCAATACCAGAGTACTTTCCCACATATCCTACAGCAGTTACAGATTCACTCAGAGTCAAGTTCTTCATAATCTGACTTCAGAATAACCACCCTATGCTCAACGATACCATGGTTACCGCTGTCGATTGCGCAACGTACATTCACCCGCTCTTTCCTCTTCTCTTTCCAACATATTATGCAATCCCTACTATCCGTCCTAACACCCAATTTACCAAGTTTGTACACATAGGCATTCCATCGACACTCATTGTTCCATCCTTCGCAGTACAGTAAACCTCTGTCAATAATAAGGGCTCCAAAAATATCTATCACCGTTGTCTCGAGGGGTAACTAACTGCATTAAGTTAGTTAAGAAGATAACTAACTGCATTTGTCTAACTTACTATCGTAATGTGTTTGTGGCGTCGAGAGGTGAAAGGGAACGGATCACCGGAACACTCATCACAAAGTGAAGTTAAGCGGAATCCCCAGCGACCACCTGCTGTGTCCTGAACAAATAACCACAGTCTGGGAAGTTATTGACTGTACTTCCTATAAATAAGTAACAGATCTAAACACTTTGAAAGCAAACCTGATGAACCCTTAAAATACCTTGCCAAAAAAGCCTGTTCTCCTTTGAGTGACTAAACCATTAAAAGAAAGAATCAAGCACAAAAGTGAACTTACAGTATAAATTTAAATCAGCCCCGATGACAACGTGTAGAAGTTTGTCTAGGGAAACTAGGGTGAATTCCTTCAAAGAAGAAACCTAACCTCATGGAAAGGGCCTCTTTTAAATTGACGTCGCAGAGCACAAATCAGAAATTGCTTTCTCTGTAGTTGTTTTGCTTAAGGCCTGTGTTACCATAGAACAAAGTTATATCAAATATATTTTATTTTTTCAATTGGCTCCGTCAGATACTAGGTTGATCACAACTGTTACTAGATGGCACGAACATAAAAAAGAAAATTCCTTAAAAGTGTTCCAATAATGCAACGCATTAGCGAATTTTGTTTCTTCACAAATTCACAACCATATATAGCTTCTACAAAGTCTTCAAAAATGTTCATTCCGCTTAAATGATTGGTCCATTTTGTATGTTTTTGTTACTAGTACTCAGCACTACTTCCATCATCCATCAAGATAACAGCACAAGCATTGCGGCCTCACCATGACTATTATAGGAAAAAAAAAAAACAAGATGACACTGCATATTGGACTATGGCCAGATCCTCAAATTCAATAATATCTAATCTGAAAGGAATAACTAATAAATTTATCAAGTGGTGCAAGACCTGGAAGCTTAACGCTGTAGATCACCCCCGCCATCTTGGTACGCACCTTCCATTGATGTACACGGGAATTGTTTTACTCATTTTATGCCTCTCGGATGTAGAATATTTAAGTTCTGCTTTCACAAAATTTGTCTTGGTGGTTATTTTTACTCTTGTATAGTTTTGGTTTGTGAAGTTTCTCCAAATATATAAGTATGATGTATTATTAATAGTTTGCTAAATAAATCACAATATGTTAACGGGAAATTATACTGTTCCTGTATAAATTATTGTATTTCTATAAAGTAGCATGAGTAAAAGAGAACATGACGATGAACTGGGCGAAAACAGAAGTTAAAACTATACTCCTGAAAAGTATAAGACGAGTAAAACAATTCCCATGTTAATCAATGGAAAGTGCTTACCAAGATGGCGGGGGTGATCTGCAGCCTTAAGTTGAATGAGGGAAAGACTCAGTTTGCCATATTTTACCCCACGGGACATGGAACAAGAAAAGATAAACGAAAATTCATAACAATAGGTACCACAAAAATTAAACCAACAAACACTACAAAATATTTAGGCGTTACATTGGACAAAAGACTGACATTCAAATCACACATAATGGATAGAAGGAGAAAAGCGCTTATGGTGTTCGCGATGCTTAAAACTATTCTACTCTCCCAATATCCCGTTTAAAATTAAGACTAGGCTTTACCTCTCCATATTAAGACCTACAATAATACATGGTCATGAATTATTTCATTCAAAAACAAATATAGAATATCTGGAGAGGTACGAACGATATTGGTTAAGAGTTTCACAAAGGAAATGGCAAGATGATAGACAGTCACTCTATAGTAGCATTCACTTTCCTCCGATGGCAGCCTATATTAACAACAGTCAAATAAGATACATAGAATCTAATAAAGAAAAGAAATTTGCAAATATAAACCTACCTAAGGAACTTAACATAAACATAAAAAGACATAATATAACCTATCAAGAATTACTACAAAACATAAACAAATAATACACAGGAATTACGAAGGAAAAGAAAACATTAAGATCTACAAACTACAAAGAAAAACATTAACTACCGGGTGCGTCGGTGAGATGGATTATACAAATTACTATATAACTACAAAACATGCACAACTATCTAACTACAAAACATACTGAATCTCTGTGGTTTCTCGAGTAAGTCATGACGAAATACCTCCCACTTCCTATATCCCCTCTAAACCTATAGGAAACCTTTTAATAATTTAACCAAACATAAATTAATTTTCCTAAATCTATTTTAGAGACAAGAAATCAAACAATTCGGATTATTCAATTTGCTAATTTAAAATTAAAAACAAAATGCCGTTTGTCTGATGCGGAACCCGATTCGTGATCAAATATACACTTAAAATTAACAAACCCAAACAAACAAATTTCAAAGGAGTAAAGTGGCCTAAGCTGGCCAGATGTCCATTTTAAGTGGCCCTGCGGGCCATAATTCACTCTTTCGGCGCTGTAATGCAAAAATTTAATGTTTGTGGTAGATTTTGTATGTTATTTTTGAAGGAAAGATTGATACATCCTCTCGAGGGATCTTCTTGTTATCCAATCATATTCAAGAACTATGCTAATTAGACCGTTTCGTCCCCTTGGAACCAGAAGGCACTATGTCCACTTTTTCTACGTTTGAGGAAAAAACAGTTTAAAACTAAAGTCGGTGTAAATTTATTTCATTTCTAACCACTTGCTGGTCGTTCTATGAGATTATTTTTGGAGTTGATGCCCTTCAGTACAAGATCTTTGACTGTAGTGTTTACTCCCTTTTGCCAAAAAGTGGACATAGTACCATCTGGTTCAAAGTAACGGCTTATGCTTAGGATTAAATCTATTTTATTCCTCAAATTATATCCTCTAAGTATCAATCTACATGCAGGGGTTCTCCTGAGCAATATAAATGGAGTTTAATAAAATCTAAGACATCCTAATTTAGGGGCTAGGACTTGAAAGGTTCTAATTTGAGAGCTTGGAATTAAAATATCCTAAACATACTTTTGTAACCTACAAAATCCTTTTCTGTTCATTAAGCACATGAAGCGAGCAGGTGAAACCGATTAATTTAAAACTTAATAACGTTATTCATAACTTAGCTACTCTGTCCAAGACCACTTAAACAATTAAACTAATATAATATTCATATCCCCCCCTCCCCCATCCGAGCTACATGACCTGCTCTTCTTAGCCGTCGTGATTTCATTCCTCTTGTAATATCAGTTGAACTAGTCTTCTCCTTCCTTTGAATCATTTCCTCCTGTTCGGACTTGTATAGGTCTAACATTCTCAAAACCTTATTTTCAAACACCTAATTTATGTCAGGGTCGTACTCCAACTTTCTCAACCGTAAAGTGTTACCGGCATAATAACCGTTCTGTGTATTTTCAATTTTAACTTCCTTGATCCGCGACGTTACGAGCTTTTGAGCTGAATAGAAACATACAGTGGGAGGCAGATGCTAAGCGACTTATATCTTTTCTTCCGTGATTTTATTTTTTTCTTGTTGCCAGGTTGGGAATGTTTAAAACAAAATGTTTTAAACACAGGCAATTGTTTTATACATTTTGTTTAAAACATTCTGAACATTTGTTTCAAACGATGTTTTTTAAGCCGTGTTTAAAACATGTTAATTTTATTTTTCTTCTTTGAAAGAATTATATTATTTTTAAGAGTATGAAAAGGTTGTGTTTTTACCAGTAAACCGTATGCAATTTTTGTCTCTTGTGAAAGCTAGTTTTCAAAATAATCAGTATTATGGCGCCGAAAGCCTACAGGTGGAGACATAAAATGCGTTGTTTTAATTTTTTTCTTTATCGGTTGAATGCCATAAGCAGGAGATGTTAATTCGCTACCAATAACATGAAACAAGATGTTCATATTTCAATTCTTTCTTTTTTATTTATTGTGAGAAACTGCCAGGAAAACAAAAAACTTCATGCGCATGTATTTGCTTCTATGTTTACATTAACCTATCCCTATTTTATTTTTATGAGGAAAGGGACAGTAGCGAGTAACTGTGTAGATTTGATAATCATTCCTTATTCGGTACTTGGAGTTTGTATTGGGTGGTGGAATTTATTAGGCATTCTGCTTCTTTGCTGTTCATTTATAGACTCATTATCAGTGGGTTGCACAAGAAGAAGAAAAGGATTTGATCTGGACACACTGTATTAAAGTTAATTCTTCCGAAAATAACCGTAAAAGAAAATGTAGACTGTAAAAAGGGGCAGGTCTTTGATATGGGCATATGCTCATGATATGTTGAAAATGTGTGCGATAGATGGCAGCAGGTTAAATGCTGAAGTAGCGAAGCGGGCCATTTTATTAGTTGATGGTGTTTGAACAATTTTTAAGGTTATAAAAGATTATAATTATAATTAGAAAGAAATAATTATCACATATTCAAGTTTATGTAAAGAATTAGCGTTTAATTGAAGGTTAAATATGCCCGTGTGTAGTAAGATTGTTGTATAGCGGACGTGTATACCCAATAGGCGTTACACGCAGCAGAGGAAATGTATGTGATGAAATAAACCCTCTTATATTTTACCTTTCTTTTATTTATCTAACATTGATGTTGCACCGTATCGTGGTTGCAAGCTCTTTTTGGTGTGACATCAGATTGACTCCTGTTAGTTGTACTACGATGGTTAGTCGTAGCCCCAACTCCGTGGGCAAATTCCAGTAGTGGGGCACCCTAACTACACTACGGGAGCATTAAGAACTGAAATCATCAGATCAAGGGACTCACGGAAATATTCATCAACCCTGAGATTAATAAATAAGAAGAATCTTTACAGAATAAATAGTTTAATAAACAAACGACAAACGGAGACCGTAACATCTTGTTGCCCAAATGAGAGAACATTTCAAGAAGTGTAATTCAAATCCCGGCCAGGACACTGGAGAATTTTCCTTCAGTGTTCCTGCGCCTGGTGCTATACTCAGCCTCCTATCAAATTGAGTAGTATAGTGTCTTTGGCATTCCAGGGTGCTTTGGGAGGTAAAGGCAGCTGAGCGTGGGACTGACCATCCAACCTCACTTCGTGTCGTTGGTCGAGAATATGTGGATCACTACCTCCACATCGCGCATGCGCCGTTCACGGCCCGTATGCATTGCACAAGATATACGTAATGTTGTAAAAAAAAACTTTTTTGTTAAGTTTAAAAAAAATCTCACGCAGCAAGTATTTGATATTTTACGCTGCAGGTAATCAATTGTAATTAACAGGATTGAATCTAAGCTTTACACGTTCATCCCAATTTACTATTTTTTGTTTTCCTGCAGCCTTAAGAGGCAAACGATGCGATTATTTATGCATTCACTGCCACATTGCTATACTTCCTATATCTTCACCCTGACAAACACAAGGAATTAACTAAGGACATATTGACAGAAATTCGTATAGTTAGTAGTAAGATACTGATACACCTAGCGGGAACTGAAGGAATATTTTGAATTATAGAAAGAATTTAAGTTTCTAGAGGAAATACAACTTCGGAGACATCTTTACTGTAAACTGAAAAGCTATGAATTCTTACCGAAATATGCTATCATCCCGTATATACAATACGTTAATGTCTAATTACAGTATTATTGAAGGAAGGTATCTATTTTTGATCATAATTACCGTCCGCGGAAGTCGATTATCTTCAGCTAAAAATGCCGGGAAAAAACTTGCTTCTATTTAAAGGAAGAGATAAATGTTCGGCACTATAAAACCTCGGTGGCATAGCGCCCTCATGTTCCGGGCTTCAAGCCTCGCCCCGCACTGTGAAAATATGGGACTGTGTAAGAAAAATAGTGTAACAGATAGAGACAGTGTAACAAAAAAAAAATGTTATTTTACACGCATATTTCAAGAGTTGTTTAAATGTATAAAGAATACTCTTGTAAACAAGCAACTACATATAGGTTTCCTCTAATGAATCTGTTGCACTAGAGCTCTGAGAAGTATTATTTCAAAGCATATCATAACGTAGCCACGTCCCGCGGTCCCCCCTCCCCCCCGTGCTTTTTTGAATGCATAGGAATAGCTGTAGGCACGTAACAATATGGGAGCTATTTGGAAAATTGGATTTTTAAATTGGGTGGCATCGCTGGCAACTGGATGCTTGGATATAGGGAATAACCACAGTATGTTTCTATTCTGTCGAATATGTATACTTGGTGCGGATACGTCTAACTGAATGGAAGTAGTAAAAATTTAATTTTTAAAATTGATTGGCAACACTATCAACAGTGGAACCTGCAGTACCTCTATGACGCTTCGCAGGACGTAAATACAAAGTTTGGAACTAATACGTTCAACGATATGGAAACAATTTAAAAAATCATTTTCTGTAATAGGTTGTCAACTCAGGGCACTGACAACTGCAGCGGCGGAAGTACCCACATGAACTATCCCACTAACTAATGCACATGTCAAATTTGTTGTAAATCAATGCGGATATCTCCAACGGTAACAAATATTAAATACAGATTTTTTTAATCATCTGGCAACCCTGACAACCTACGGTGCCTGGAGTGCCTGTCCCAGTGCCTAATGAACTTGTATGTCAAATCTGGTGTAAATCAATGCACATGTGTAAATTTATATTGTAACGAAGCATATATGGCGGGTGATTTTTTTTTCAAAATAAAAATAATAAAAATCAAATTGAAGAAAAAAGAAAAAAAAATCTATCGGAGCTCAAAATACATTCACCCAAGTCAATCACTACCTCGCCGAACTCAAATTAATGGGTTCTCAGTAAGCGCACTCCTTGGAAGATACTTTCTCCCACTTGATCCTCGGGGTAAGTTTTCTCCAACCTGGAAGTTGACTAACCAGGTTGTTCCACAATACCTAACTTGCGTAGGACGGGAGAAAAACAAGCTACTGAAAAGCTGAAAAGGTTCAGTTCTAAATAACAATCTTTATTAGAATTTAGATAAGAGGAATCTGTTCATAAGAGACCTCCAATTCCAATTATTGAAACTGAATTCTAGCTGGACTCTACCTCAGTAAACAAAGTTCACCGAATCAAACATGTTCCTGACGCTAGATTCGAAATAACTATTATTCACAGCTTTAATTTAATTTTTCAAAGACTGTACGTTTCATATACTATAGGGAAAAATAGGGGAATTCCATGCACACATACACAACACTCCAACTCACCTTGGACTTCCAATCACAATCCGACTCCTCTCAATAAGCCTCATCCGCCATTTTATTCCCACTCTGATTGTGCAATGAATTAATGCTCTTATGTTTAGTTTCTTTAGTTAGAATGCAATACACAATTATTTTCTCCCGTTAAGTTGTTCCCTCAACAAGTAAAATTTACGCTCATATGTTTACCCCCAAAATGCAATTTAATTAATCGTCCCACTTCCGATAGGTATTAAATTACATCTATCAGTTGATTATCCGACCATTCCTCCCATTTGTTGCAAAATTTTTGTTAGAAACATTAATTTCAATTTTAGCACATTTAGCTAAATTTAATTGAGAGCCAAAAACAGACATCAACAGAAAATACAAATCTTGGTTAATTTTTAACTTCAACTTAAACAATGAATTTTATTATCCTGTTCTCCACTCCTATTTCACAAGTATTATTTCTTCGAATCGAGAAAAATACTTTTTCAGTTATCACTAGAGATTATCCCGACAACTTTTACTTAATTATTATTAGCTGCCCCGCTATTATACAGAGAATTCATCGGAACTACAAACTTCCCCCATTAGAAGCATTGCAAAACCTGATCTAATAGGTCAAACCCAACATGATGCGAATTACAGTTATTTTTAAGTGAATCACTTCCTCGATTCACTGGAATAAAAGAGCTATTAATAATCTTAGTTATATTATTCCCTCATGCCAATAAGCTCTATGAATGAATCTGTGCACCACAGAATCATGCTTGTGCTGTTATCCTGATGGATGATGGAAGTGGTGCTGAGTAATAGTAACCAAAACATACAAAATGGACCCATCATTTAAACCAGTGTTTCCCAACCTGGGGTCCGTGACAAGCATGTAAGGGGTCCGCAATACTTTTTCATGTAACGATACAATTTCCTTTTATAAATAATTTTAAAACACGATAGTATTTACTACGAAAGTCAAGTTAAAACCAAACTAAACAAACCAATAGAATAAATAAAATGAACGAACAATAACATTTAGAAGCGACTGATATGGAGCGTACAGGGAAAGAAGGGGGATATGCACGAACGCATTTTAAAGTGCAACTATCCCATTTGCTTCCAATGTATTTCATATTCTTAAAATGGCTAGAACTTTGTGTTTTTTAAACCTTTGGATCGAAACTGTCATTGGGTGAAGTGAATAGAAACGAGTAAATGTCTATTTTTAAGTAAATACTTGGGACTAAGTGAAGAAAAAGAGAGTATACTTTCCATCAGGAGTAAATACTTGCGATTTGAAAGTAAATGCTTCCGTGGTAAGTAAATGCTCAGAACTTTGAAGCAATTACTTAAATAAGAGTGAATAAAAATAAGTTGTAAGTAACTGATACAAGAAAATACTTTTGAGTAAGAGCGAACTTTTATTCACCTGATAGGCGAGAGAATACTTTACTCGCGAGTAAACATTTTCGAGTATTTGGTTCTTTTTATTCACTTCACCCATTGTGTAGTACTTGTTACGAGTACAAATTCACTTTTTTTTTTTTTTTAAAAAAAAAGGTGCATATTCCCCCTTTTTTCCCCTCTACGTTTCATATGATCATTTATCCTCAAGTTCAATTTACACTGGAAACTTGAACTAAAAAGAAATAGAACAGCTAATATAGCCACTAACAGCTCCTGGATGTGGCCTTCTTCATTTTAGATACTGTTTTCCCCCAAAGATTACTTGGTTTATAAACCCTGTGTAGGCCGTGCACCATAAACGAAACCAAGGAAATAGTCTGAATTTCTGGTAACTGTTTTTCGATATTTTTATCGGTTTTGTCGTGGAGTGGCGATTCATCCAAACTCTTTTGTTGAAGCTGGAGAGAAGTAAAAGGAAGGGAAGTGCACTTGACGACAGAAACATGAAGACCTTTAACCTCACCACCACCTGGAGTCCCCTTAATTATCGCCAGAACCTTCCTCTTCACTCCAAAATTTTCACTGCATTGTGTAACAAAACGGGAAGAGATCATGAACATTACGTTTTCAGGTACGCTGGCGATCTCGTGGAAGAGTCCTGACTCGCATATTTGAGCTACGTGATAAGAAGAGACTTTTCGGGTTGATTCGAAATTGCAACCAAAACTAAAGCACTACTTAAGTGATTTTTCTTGGTTGTCGAAAATTCCTTATTCGTCAGATATTTTCTCATTTCTGAATACATTAAATTCAAGGCTCCAGTGTCATTGTATTTTTTAGTGAAAAAAAAAAGCTACAATTTGGGCCCCCGAATCTACAGTAAGGAATGCGATTCTATTCCAACGCTCAACGAATTTCTTTCAGCAAGTGAAACAAAACTTCCGAATAGAAATCTGGGAGCATGAAGGAGCATTTGCTTTATTTGGGTTCCCAGCTGAGAGCTTACCTTCCGGTCTCCTGCGAGAAAAACAATTGAACGAAAAACCCCTTTTCTAAACAATGAAAATTAGCTGTCACTAAACGAAGAAGACCAGCTTATTGAGTTGTCCTGCTATTTCTCCTTGAAGTTGTTGTTTCCCAGTTTGCGTTTGCTAGTAATGGTAAACTTTTGGTTTCATCCGCGGTCTGTGTATAGTGATATTTCGAGAAAGAGACTGTCACATCTGATCTCTTTCACGACTACTTGTGCGAGTCAACATTATCTGTACTTGTTTGTATGAAAAATAAGTAGGCTACTAAAAGAGACTTATCGAACCAGATCTGCGCTGAAAGTATCTGCTTTGAAGCCAGAGATATAAAAGTTGACGGGCGCAAAACAATATCAGCCATCACATTGAAGAATAGTAGGCAAACAAACTCAATACTTTTTATTATCATTGCTATTAATTCGCGAATTGCAGTATTGCTGGTAAAATGTACTTTCATGTATTGAAATTGTACGTCTTTTTTAAAGCTATAGATCTATTGATACTTTATTTGTAATGTTTTCTTTGGTTGGAGAAGCAAGGGTCCGCAAAGAAACTAGTAATAAATCAAGGAGTCCGCAGCCTGCAAAATGTTGGGAAACACTGATTTAAACGGAATGAACATTTTTGAAGACTTTGTAGAAGCTGTATATGGTTGTAAATTTGTGAAGAAACAAAATTCGCTAATGCGTTGCAGTATTGGAACACCTTTAACGAAGATTCTTTTGAATGTTCCTGCCATCTAGTAACAGCTGCGATCAACCTAGTATCTGGCGAAGCAAATTTTTAAATAAATCATTTAACTTTGTTCTTCGGTAACACAGGCCTTAAGCAATACAATTACAAAGCAATTTCTGATTTGTGCTCAGCGACGTCGATTTATAAGAGGCCCTTTGCATGAGATTGGGTTTCTTCATTGAAGCAATTCGCTCTAGTTTCCCTAAACAAATTTCTAAACGTTGTCGTCGGGGCTGCCTTAAATTTATACTGTAAGCTCACTTTTGTGCTTGATTCTTTCTTTTAATGGTTTAGGCACCCAAAACAGAACAGGCTTCTTCAGCAAGGTATTTTAAGGGATTATCAGGTATGCTTTCAAAGTGTTTAGATCTGTTACTTATTTATACGAAGTACAGTCAATAACTTTCGAGACTGTGGTTATTTGTTCGAGAGTTGCTGGGGATTCCACTTAACTTCACTTTGTGATAGGTGTTCCGGTGATCCGTTCCCTTTCACCTCTCGACGCCACAAACACATTGCTATAGTAAGTTAGACAAATGCAGTTAGTTATCTTCCTACCCCGGAACTGCTCGAGACAACGGTGATAGGCATTTGGAACTATTATTATTGACAGATGTTTACTGTGCTACGAAGGATGGAACAATGAGTGTCGATGGAATTTCTCTGTGGGAAAACGTGGTAGGCTGGGTAGGAGGGATTGCATAATGATATGTTGGAAGGAGAAGAGAAAAGGGCTGGTGAGTGTACATTGCATAATCGACAGCGGTTGCCATAGTATCGTTGAGCATAGGGTGGTTATTCTGAAGTCAGATTATGAAGAACTTGACTCTGAGTGATTCTGTAACTGCTGTAGGATATGTGGGAAAGTACTCTGGTATTGGTCATGTGTAAGACTGGGAAGCTTGATCTGGTAGGGAGGCAACAAGGCGTGGCGTTCTAGAAATGCTGATAGTGTAATGTTAATCAGCGGTTGTGCTTGCAATATATCCATACGTCATAAAAGGTATAAGAAAGACTTTGTATGTATTGGTCATTGTGTTTTCTCATAACTCCCAACTTGTACCAGTTAGTTACTGTTGCAGGTTGAGGCGGTTCTATGCGTGCTACGATGTATTGTAAACGGGGCTTTCAATTAAGGCGTTTGTCAAGCATTAGTTCCTCCTATTTTGTTCGATGGGAGAAGTTGAATTGTATATTTAAAAGATTCGGGTTGAGGTGAGTTTTCAAGTACTTCTTGAGAAACAAAAGAATGGTTTGTTGGGTTTAACTTCACCCTCCAGATACCGCACCAATGAATAAAATCATTTATAGACGTTTTTATTGACTTCTTGATTTGAGATATAGTGCAAGAAAGACAGTGTCATCTGCATACTGAAGTGTATGCACTCAAGGGAGAATGGGTGGTAAGTCAGGAATAAATAGTAAATACAATTGAGGCCATAGAACTGTTCCTTATGGGATTTTTATATTAATTAATATCGGAACGGAGAATCTGTATAAGACGAAACAAATATAGCAGATGAAAAATCAAGAAATTTTGAAATGAGACCCTTATGCCTGCCGTAACTTGTGAAATGTCTTTTCCAGGGCGATTAATATAAGGTAGGATGAATTTGATTGATTTAATGATTTATGGTGGTATTAGAGAGTCCAAATAACTGATCAATCATACTATAATTATGACAGAAACCAGCTTGTGACATTGGCAATAGCTGCCGTGCAGTCATTTGTTCTGTAGGTGTTTCACTAAGATGCGTTCTAAAATCTTCCTGAAGATATCACTCGGTTAAAGGATACTTGGTCTCGAGGCTTCTCTGAAAAAAAATGAGAGTTTTTTTTATGTTTTCCAATCAGGTGGGATGTGGTCATTGTGGAGTATGAACAGGAATATTGCTGCCAACTAATGAATGAAAATATAAGGACCTTGCTTGAAATTACATTATGTAATGTTATCGATACCAGTAGTAATATCGCGCTAGCATTATATAGCTTTTGTGATGTCTTTAACCCTTCACGCAGGTTTTGCCGTAGCAAGTACTGAAGGAAACCAGCTGCTTGTGGTAGTTTGCTGTAAGGCGTACGCAGGATGTAATGCTTTCGTAAGGTTGCGTTCTCTACCATCTATCGGCAATATATCGTAATTAAGCATATTCAGCCACTACCGCAAGCTCGTCTTTACTGCCATATATTGTACTCAGTTCTACTCAAGAAATTATACTATTTCTATATCCACTGATTCACGAGGATAATGTCTAGAGAGAAAAAAGGCAATTCGTCTTCAAAATCTGCCATCGGACTTGCCTAGCACGGAGAATGTTAGAATGTAGTACACTGAATCCTGCATAGGTGGCAGAAAATTTGCGGACGTGGTTTGCCATCTAGCGGCAAAATTCGAAGTACGTGATCAAGGGCATTCTTTGTGTGCATTAGGCGATATTCAAGGTGAAATACTTTGTTTGTGTGCCAAGTAGAACACGTGAAATAAGGGTATAAGGGAAAAGCTATTTAACTACAAAGGGGAAAGAGCCGACACAGAGAAATTTCTAGACTTTTTTGCAACACTATTATAATCTAGACGTTGTAACATTACGGAGAATGTTAAATTATGTGGTCAGTTTACGTACATTTTGTCCTTACTATTCTGGATAAATGTAATGAAGTCACTGACATTAACAGTTGTAATGAAGGGAGACCATTACATATCATGTTAAAAGCTCATGTGGCATGGACAAAAGACGAGAAATACGTACAATGTTATGTTAAAAGCTCATGAGGCAAAAGACTATAAAAACGTAGAATTTCTCCAGAATAGTAAGGACAAAATGTACGTAAACTGACCACATAATTTAACATTCTCCGTAATGTTACAA